>BQNB010067582.1:4416-34152 GCA_026074375.1 Tanacetum coccineum | reverse complement strand
GTACTAATGGAGTTAGTACTGCTAGTACAAACTTAATACTGTCAGTGTTAGTTAATACTGCTAGAAGAAAAGTTAATACTGCTGACTTGGAGATAAAGATTTGGTCAAACTCATTAATATCTTTTAAATAGTTTCCATGTAAAGCCTTAACCATAAAGATTTGGTCAAAAAGAGATAAAGATTTGGTCAAACTCATTAATATCTTTTAAATAGTTTCCATGTAAAGCCTTGATCAAAATTTGGTCCAAAAGAGATAAAGATTTGGTCAAACTCATTAATATCTTTTAAATAGTTTTCATGTAAAGCATTGACTCTTTATACTATAAAAGGAGGTCTAGGGTGAATAGTTTGATTGTCCATCATAGTTAGATCTCTCCAATGAGAGTCTAATAGTTAGCTTATTAGTTTATGTAATAGTTCATAGTCGACTGATTAAAGTTGAATAGTTTATAGTTTATTAGTTTATGAATAAAAACCTTGTTCATAACATTGTTGTTCTTATTTGTTATTCCGCTGCGTGATCAATGTTATGATATCCTAGATGGGCAAAACAATCTATAAAGCCTACAATTAAGGTTTTCACAATCTAAGCTTATTTTATATTCATGTTTGTTTAAAGCTTTTCAAGTAAGCTTATTTTAGCTTATTTTCGATTGCTTATTTTTCTTGCTTATTGTTTTTAGATCTAATCCTTAAATATACCCGTCTCTTGTTCACTTGATTGAACATCTTAGTTTCGGGTGGATTAGATCTAAAAATAATAGATCTCGTCTTTTTATCTTATTTTCTAGCATAAAGTTTGTTGATTTTTAATTATAGCTTATTTTTCTTGGATCTAAATCCTTAATTATACCCGATCCGAGTTCACTTGATTGAACATCTTAGTTTCGGGTGGATTTAGATCTAAAGTTTTAATTTTTATTAGCCTATTATCTTTAGAATAATTAGTAGCTTATTAATATATCTTGTTTATCATAACTTTGGTTGTTTTAATGTTGATGAAATCGATCCAACACTTAGGCGAGGAGCTTATGGGTCTTATAATCTTATTGTTCTATTAAAGTTTAAAGCTTTTTAGTTTTTAAGGCTAATTAGTATATAAAGTTTGAAACTTTATTAACTAAGTAGTTATATAAACTAATAAAGTTTTAATCTTTAGTGTTTAATTAAGTTTATAAGATCGGGTGGTTTAAATTCGTCTCCATTTTCTTCAATCGGGTTATTCTTTCTTTTCCTTCTCTCTTATTAATAGTTGTAGCTTAATATTTAGTTTAAAAATGTTTATGCTTATTAGAATGATTGTTGCTAGTGAGTAGTTTAATTAGTGCTTGTTAAGTGATATAGTGATTTGGAAATTAAGTGTGGATTTATAAAAGGTTTAGTTGATTAATAATCTTCGATTATTTAGATTTGTAGTTTGAATGTTTTAAAGGGCAAAATCCTGAGCGGGCAAAAGCCGTAAGAATAACTAGGCATTAATTTAATAATCGATATCTTAATAAAAGTTGTTTTCAATATAAGCCAACGTTGTGAGAAGATAATTTGTTAGAAAGATATTGGTTCATCAATAAGGACTTATTGAATGTTTTAAATACATACTTAAGGGTCTAATCAATACACTTAAGCAACAATATCATTTATAATATACCGTTCTTCGTTTAATTGCTTGCTATTTGCTATCTAGTTTTTAAATAGTTTATTTTTATTAAATTTTTAGTTTAAAACCAAAAACAAAAATATTTGCTATTCAAGCATCAAACAAGATACCTTCGTGGATTTCAAATTCATCTCTCGTCGGGATACGACATCCGGGAGATAAAAATATTACTTTTCCTAAAGTAATTGTCATATCAAACGGGATACTTTCTATACTATTACTATTTGATACTTTCTATATTATATATATATATTATCAAATCAATCGGTTTTTATGAAAAGTCTTAAGTTGTAAGTAAGTACGTATATAATATTATATTAATTTTATAAATATAATATTATATTATTATTAACGTATAAATAAACATGTTATTTAAAATTTGATATTTCCAAACCGTTAAGTAATTTAGTCAAAACATTTTATTATTTATGCTTTCTAAATAATTTCTAAGTATAAGATTTTTACAAAATTTCGGCATGACCCGTTCGTGTTTACTCATTTTTCCAAAGTCGTAGACTTTATTAAAAACCAAATTCAAACCACTTCCAAATCACAATTTCAAATTTACAAACTCTATACAATCGTTTTCCATTTAAAACAAGTCTAACGAGTCACTAAAACTCTTATTGGGTTTTTAGGCCTAATAAGCCTTTAAAACGCCAAAATGAACAAAATCAATAAGTCTGATATACTAAAAAGATAACAAACAAGTTCTAGTTCATCAATAAGCTACCACAACTTATAATAAGACAAGACATAACAAGCCAAACCCATAAGCTTGTGTACAAGCTTGGGCCGCGGCTTATGTTGTGGGTGACGTGGGCTTGTAGGCCCATTAAGCCTTATTTGATCTTATGGGTTAAGTCAAATAGCTTAATGCTTCATCCTTTCAAAAATAAACTAATAATATCCAAAATAGAACTAAGTTACAAGAAAATAAGTCACAACAATATTTCTTTATATTTTTCCATTTTATTTCGCGTGTATATATACTAAAATAAGCTCAAAATAATCAAACAAGCTCTCAAATAAGCTCACAAATATAAGCCGAATACAATAAGCTCAAAAGTACAAATATTATCACATGAAAATAACCACGATCACAAAACTATGATTTCCTTATATTTATTTTTATAAATTTCGAACCATAAGTATACCTTTTTAAGGTTTATGTAGTTTCAAAATCATTCTTTTTACAAAACAAGTTGTACAACAAAGGTTTATGCATCAAGAGAAGTAAGGAAGTACAAGTTATTTGAAGTTTTGAAGACTTACAAAGAAAAATGGTTTTTAGAGATGAACAAAGATCAAGAACAACCCAAACGTTGTGTATTTTATACCCGAATGATCTTAAAAGATCAAACCTTCAACTAGTTTTCAAAAGTAAATGATTGAAAGTGAAAAATGTATGGTTTTGTATGTGTTTATGTTTGTGTCGTGAGTTAGGGTGAGCAAGAGAGAAAAAGAAAAGCTCAAATACAAGTGTGTGTGTGTGTTATGAATGAATATGTAAATGAAATATGGTATATAACTAAGTTGCTTCACACACTAGAGTGTGTTTGTGTGTGTGTCGTGTACAAGAGACAAGGGATGAGAGGGGACCAATTCGATATCCCAATCATATTCAAGTTATAACAAATCATGTGATTAAGGCTTGTCTTCTTGTTTTGAATTCAAACTTGTTCACCAAGGGTGCATGTGGTGTTTATTTGGGCCGAAAAAGATAAAGGGAAATGGGACCAAATGATTCTCTCTACTTTATATTGCTAGTGATTCCCACTTGATTTAATTTCCAAGTCTTACATGTATAAGCTCATGTTATAAGTAAACCACGATTAACGCAAGTAACGAAACGAATAATGGTATCACCGAAAATTATGAAATTTTAAATATTGTCATAAAATGTAAAAACGTGGCTATTACCAAAATACTACAACGGTTGGCATCCCAGTTCGCTCCTGGAGACGGTTCTCAGATAAAAGCGGGAATACTTCCCGGTTACACATAAATATTAAATGAAACTTCAAAAATTCAAATTGCTAAACGGAAACGGCTAAATTATTGAACGGAAATTCTCGGGGTGTCACATTATCGTCCACGGACTAGTAAGTAGGAGGATTTCAAGATTTAGGTTTATTAGATTGAGGATTTTGTTGCCTCGGAGTTTTATCTTATCATTGGCGTGGTGATTGTGCACCCTTTAGCTATCAATTTTGATTTAGAACTCTAGGAGAGTTCATGTATATGTAGTTTATGTATTAGAAACTTAGAATCATCATGATTGGATGTATTAGTTTTGGAACCAGAGATTATAACTTTTGGGGGATTTTTGATTGTACGTGTACTACCCCCAGTAGTGTTATTATTATTATGGTCATGAGATTATGATTATCCTTGGTTATGAGTTTTGTGTGATTGTGATTGTTGATATTGTGGATGGCCTTGTTACTAGATTGATTTAACCTTGAGTGTGGAATGATTCATGTTGGTGGATCCTCCGCACGTGTATGGTACTTACTTGCATTATCCATGAGTGGGTATTATTTTTGAAACTTGTTGTAACCGTTGATCAAACTGTATTAAATGATGTTTCATAGATTGATGATTTTAAAACTGTGAATTGCAATAACGAAATTGTGTGTTGAACAAGTGTCGTTGTGCGAATCATACTGATTTTGTTGTGTAAGTTGTTTGTGTGAACAATGAAAATTGTGTTTTCAAAATTTCATAAACTAACCTTGTGGTGTCAAATAAATCTTCTTTTAAAAAACAATGTGTTATTCTTTTTAAATAATAAGAATGAAAGATGGAATGATGCTATCTTCTTTTCTTTCTTTTGAAATAATTAAATTTCTACTCTTTAAATATTTCTTTTACTTACACGTGTAGCGTATGGAAAAGAAACATTTTGACGAGGATGGACATGATGTCGTTTGGTCCTCAATTATGCATAACTTGATCAACTATGCATAATTTAGAAAGAACCACGCTATGTCGGGTAAATTGTCACCATTAAAATGCTTGATAATTGGGATAAATGTTTGGGTCAAGCTTCCGGAGGGAGAAAATATTCTTACCCTTGCTACGGATTTTATGCAAGTAACCCTACTCAATGACTGCATGAAGAGAGTCTCATGCGAGTCATTATGACCAAATCGTCCCGAAAGGAAAATACCCACGGTATTATTCGGAACGAGTATGTCTAGAAAGGAGTGAAGTCTAGTGTATGTTGATGTATATCGATAGATATTAAGAAGAAGTGTCAAGACCAAGTATAGTCGGTAGACTAGTGAGCAATGATAGATTTGAGCTATCAAGGGTGTAAGCCTGATACCGACACTGAGAAGGGATCTTCTTGGGGATGTAAAGATTCCTAAGGTGGGTGGAAGCTAAGATGGTTAGTCCTGAGGTTGAAAATGAGAAATGGAAAAGACTTCTCCTAGATTGGATGTATGATGCCTTTGATGTATCAACCGATGACCGTGAAGAAGATCGAGGTTGAAAGTGCAAAATGGAGAAGACTTGTCCTACGTTAAATGTGTGTTGCCATTGATGTAGAAACCGATGGCCGTAAAGAAGACTTCTTTCCTCGAAATGGAAAGTAGTGGTAGTATAGTTGTAAATGTACCCGGAATCGTCGAGGATTATAATAAGGCACTAAGCGACCCCTGACTTAAGGTTAGGTGTGGTGGTCCTTACTCCTTGACGTAGCGACTTAGTGTGCGTATATAAGAGCGAAAAGATTGGAGATTCCAGCCGAATGGCGACATCCGTTTTCATCCTGGAGGAACAATCGAAGTAGCTAACGCCTCAAGTCGAACGGTATTGAATTAGGAATGTGCGTAATTATCTCGACTTGATTAGTTGAGTCATATAAGAACTGTGCGATGCGTTAGGACCGAGCCAAATGTGCTAGTCGCCATGTGGAAACGTTGGAGTTTTTTATCTTCACCGAACAAGCAATGAATCCGTGATGCTCAATTATTTTCTTAATTGTTTTCGATTTATCTTTTGACAATATGTGTTTTCTAGTGGGAATATCGCCACTGAATTATGTGCTTTACGTGCCATGTGCTTTGAATGTTAATAAGCGCTTATGTCGCTTTTGTGTAGCCCATGATGTGGTTTAGAATGTGAGTGAATGGGTATATTTGCCCGAAAATAAATGAAATTTCAGTTAGACGGGTACGTACACCCAAAAAGGTCTTCTGTGAACATGGATTGGTATCCTGAAAGTCTATAGTCATTTGTGGCGAGATTAACCCACCAGCATGACTATGATTGGTTAGGAGTCGACCGTGATTAAGTCGAGATCATTACCAAGAAGCTTGGCCATCTGGCAAGCTTGGTATAATGAACAATTAGATGGGTCAGGTATGACCCCATGTGTAACACGGTTATTTTGTTAAGGCTTCATGATAAGCGAGCATGATTGTTGCTAAGTGTGATAATGAGCAAGTATGATAAAGTGCCTAAGTAAAGCTAGGCCGAAATGTTAAGTCATCGTAAAATGACGAATATGTGATTATGTGCTTATGTGATATTATGTGTTAATGCAATAATGCGTTTGATGGGGTCATGTGTACTGCGGAATGTTCTCGCAACCGGTGGTGCATTATTTAAATGAGTCCGGGAGGGCGACACGTGTATTTTGGTTTCAGATATTGATAAGTATTTTGGTTTTGGACGATGACGTACGCTTGGGCGTTGGTTAGCAACGTATGTTTTGGTTTTGTGTCGCGATGTGCGCTTTGTTTTGTTGGAAAGATCACCAAATTAATATTTGGGTTAATCTTTCGTTAAAAGTTTTTCGTTTAAAAACGACGTGATTTATGTTTTCCCGGATACGTTCCATGGCGTATTTTGTCTCTTATGATAAGAGCGATTGTAATTATATTTTCGAATTTTGTCGATATAAATTAACATTTATTTTGATTGACTTTCCATCCGGAATAGTCAAGACGAGTATTATATCGAATAATTTCTGCATTCGGGTACGTGAGGCCGTCCAATCGTAAGGAAGCAGTCTCACCGAAGGAGAAATTCAAGATGAGTAAGAAAGGACGAGCACCGGAACGGCGCTCCCTTAAGGTGGGTGAAATGTAACAACCCGAGTTTCATGACGCGTATGACGATCGCGAATCCGACGTCGTTATTATTATTTTATAAATTCGTGTAAACGAACGTCGACATTTAAATTTTTATTTGTCGTAAATAATTATTTTCGTATTTTAATACAAACGAAATTTGGAAACCTTTATTTTTTAGTCGATTTACGAGTCAACGTTTGACCGCGCGACCGTTAAGCGTTTCGGGCATCATAAATATTTCGACGCGCCCCGACTTATTTTATTTTGCAAGATTTTATATTTTTGTCGGACTCGCGTTTTAAAATGTACACATTTTATTAAATGTTTTAAACCAAGAAAAAGGTGACGGAAAATAAAAATGGTCTCGGAAGTAAAATCCCGAGCCATGATTGTTGTTTTAATTTAAGTAAAAGTATCGTGTGTCAAAAATCTAAGAAAGAAAGGAGGGAAGGACCATTTTTGCCAAATGACGAAACTAGTGGAAGTATAAATAAGAATTATACTTCACATTTTATTTATAAAACACACACTCCACCTCTTTTCTCTCCCTCTCCAACCGGACGCACCACCACCACCTTAGTACCGCCACCGTCGCCGGAAAAATGACATGCATAACGATCAAGTTATATTTTTTTAATCCCCATGAAAAACTAAACATATTCCACCAAAAATATACGACATGCAATGGGTATTTTTGTGGTTTGAGTTCGGGCCGAGTGTTGGTCGAAAGGGTCAAAAATCTATTGGTTATTAGTGATAAATAAAGCATTATAGTAAATTGGTTGGTTGAAAAATGTTCGGGTTTGTGTTTTGGTTATGGTCCGAGTTCGGATAGAAACAAAGGAGGTCGAGACGAAAGTTTTACTTGTCTGATTTTTGCTTATAATGGCATTGTAAGTATTCGTATGATTGTTATTATAACTGTTTTCGCGATTTGATTATTATTCGAGCAATGCATGTGATGAAATCCGATGGGTATTGCGCTAGACTAGATTAAAAAGGATATTGGAGATGTTATTTAGGCTAGATAATGGTATTTTGATAATTCCTGGAAGTCAAAAAATGTGGTTCGATGAGTTTTAGTGAGTGAATTTTTGGGTCAAAAATGAATTTTGGCGTGTTTTGTGACGTATATATTTTAGGCAGAAACTTTGGCGCAGAAAACGAGGTTCGAGATTTTGTAAAATCTGATTTTGGTTTAGAAAATATGGTAGAGGGTATTTTTACGATCGTTTCGGTAATTTGAACGCCCCGTAACTCCTAATAACGAAGAAGTTACGCAAAAATAGATTGAAAAACGTAAAAGTTTCCAAACATTATTAGCTTTTTTAATACATGCTGGCAGGAATTGAATGCCGATATTTGGCATTTAGTGTCCGTTTCGGCCTTAGGCGAAACACAATGGTTGTTCGGGAATGACGTAACTCCTAATCGAGTAATACGGGTCAAACTCAAAGTCAAATTCTACACTTTTATTAAAAATGTCATAAGTTCCTGCAGAAACTTGCAGGGGCATTTTGGTTATTTTTTGTCGAGTTTCAAGTCTCGGCTAAAACTAAAAAGTTGTCCGGAATGTCGTTTTGCATAAAATCTCTTTTGAGTCCGAGTCGTGAAAATGTGATATAATGGGTCGTTTTGAGCGGGTCAGATTTAGTAATATATATATATATATATATATATATATATATATATATATATATATACATACATAAAGTCAAAGTCAAAGTAAAGTTCAACGTTGACTTTTGAAAGTCAACGGGTTGATACAAGTCTGTAGGATGTTATTAAAATTAATAAACACTAATAATATTTAACAAGTATAATATTTTAGGACTTACAAATTGTTATAACGTGGACATTACTTAATAATAGAACTTTCAAAAATAGAAAAGTTTCGATTAAGTGACGTTAATATAAATGAAAGAATATCGAAACTGCAATTATGTGGAGTGTAGGATTAGGTACTGCGCAAGGTGATTTCTTATCACATGTGTATGTTATAATTATTTATACTATTTCAATAGTTGCGACGCACGCACTATTCGATCGTACTTTTACGGCGTTGACCATACTTTTCGGTATAGTAATCGAGCGACGTAAATTATAGGTCGTGTTCGTTGAGATTGTTTCGATTATTTGATCTTCGGCTTCGACCAAGGTGGGTTCATAGCCTCGCTTTTAAGTGTTTTAAATGTTTTTAAACCCGCGAGGTGGATGCTTGCTGTTTTGTAAAAATGAGAACGCAATATGTTTTGATTTTAAATATGATTCCATTTACTATTGAGTATATGCCTTTTACTGTGTGACCGTTAGTTGCCTTGTTGATGGTGAACGCTAATGCATTAAATAGATCTATTGGGTTTGACAACCCTGTCTGGGATTTGAATCAATTGTGAGCACCCTGTCAAACGGACATTTTAAATAGATCAACTGTTATGTGTAAACTCTATGAATTCACTCAACGTTTTGTAAACGTTTTAAGCATGTATCTCAGGTTTAGGTATTGAAGATGGCTTGGATGGGACGGAACGCGGATATCAAGGACGGTGTCTCGGTGAACTTGAGTCAATAAATAACAAAAATATTTTGGAAATGACGTCGTGATGTGACTTGTAGGAATAATTTTTTCTACGATAGTTTTGGGACTTTTGTACTCTGATTCTTTTCAAACGAAATTTATTTAACAAACATCTCTTTTATAGTTGTTTGTTATGACTTGTGTGATTGTATCGTGAAGTAGCACCCAAAATGTAGTATTCCGCTGCGTATCGTATTTTGGGGGTGTTACAGCACGGATCCACCATACCTGGATTCGTAAGTCGCAACGACGACCAAAAAAGGACAGAATACGTTTTTAGTCCACCCTTGTCCTCTAGATCGGATTTTGTAATTACTAGGAAGAAACTAATACATAATAGCATTAATATGTCAAAGAAACCGTCTTTAAAACCATCACTCAAAAGCGGTATAGGTTATGTCAAAACCGAGTCTAGATCGAAAACACCTCCACATAGGAGAAACATTTCTTCTCAACCAAGATACAACACACCTCAATCTAGGAGTAACTCTGGACAACCAATTCATCAAAACTTCTATCCTATGAATTGGAACAACCAACAAAATCAAGGATTTGTACATATGGGAAATTGTATCCCATTTTAATATCCCAATCAATTGTAACAAATATAAGGGATGTACAACACTAACATTTTCGGACCCATGAGATATTGGGGACCAAACGTTTGAATTTGTTTTTGTTAAAATAGGTATGCTTGAGAACATGCTTGGAACCAGATGAGTGGATCAAAGATAGTGGTTGCTCCAAACATATGACAGGTAACAAGAGTTTATTCTCTACCTATAAAGCATACGATGGTGGTAACGTTGTTTTTAGAAGTAACTTGAAAGGAAATATCATAGGCAAAGGTACGATCTCTAATGACTCTCTCACCATATCTAATGTAGAACACGTAGATAACTTAGCCTTTAACTTACTTAGTGTTGGTCAAATTTGTGACAATAAGTGTCAAGTATTGTTCACAAAAGAAGGTAGTGAAATAATTAAATATGGTAAAATCATAGGAAATGGAATTAGGAAAAATGGTCCATACGTAATGAAATTAGGCAATAAGTCTTAAGACAAATTATGTCTCGCCACGGTAGTGGATAATTCTACCTTATGGCATAGAAGACTTGGTCACGCTAATATGCGTTTAATTCAATCGTTGTCGTTAAAAAGGAACTAGTTAGAAACTTACCTAAGCTAAAAAATATGATAAACATTTTTGTGATGCTTGTAAAATTGGGAAGCAAGCTCATGCAAGTCATAAAGCTAAAAATATGGTTTCCACTAAAAGATGTTTAAAACTATTACATATAGACTTGTTTGGTCCATCGGCAATTAAAAGCTATGGAGGTAATTTATACACCTTAGTTGTAGTAGATGATTACTCTAGGTATACATGGACTAGATTTCTAAAGACTAAAAATGAAGCTTTCAAGAAATTTGAAATATTAAGTAGGAAAATTCAAAACCAACTAGGTAGTTCTATAATAGCTATTAGAACGGATCATGGTCGAGAATTTGATAATGAGGTACAATTTAGAGTTTATTGTGATGCACACGGCATTACTCATAACTTCTCGGCTCCACGTACTCCACAATCAAATGGGGTAGTAGAAAGAAAAAATAGGACCTTACAAGAGATGTCTAGGACCATGCTTAATGAAGAATCAATTCCACAAAAGTTTTGGTGTAATGCCGTTGATACGTCAACTTACATATTGAATAGAATATTAATTCGACCAATACTAAAACCCCTTATGAAATATTTAGAGGTAGGAAACCCTCTTTAGAATATTTCAAAGTATTTGGAAGCAAGTGCTTCATTTTAAATACTAAAGACTATTTTAACCAAGTTTGACCCAAAGTCATACGAATGTGTTTTTCTAGGGTATTCTCAAAATAGTAAAGCTTATGTAATATTAAATAAACACTCTATCAAAGTCGTAGAATCACTCAACGTGACATTCGATGAAAGTCCTCCTCCTTCCAAATTATCACCATTGGTTGATGATGATGTTGGTGAAGAAGAAGCTATTAAAAGAAATACCAAAGTAGTAAATAATATTAATGAAGAAGATGAGTCGATAGAAGTTGACGAAATTGTTAACATTAAGGAGTTCAAGAATCATCCATTATATCAAGTCATATGAAATCTTAATCAAAGAACATTAAGGTTTCAAGCCCAAAATCATAGCAATATCTTTTGTTTCATATCTACTATAGAACCTAAAAATATTAATGAGGCTTTAAAAGATGAAAGTTGTATTGTAGCTATGCAAGAAGAACTAAATCAATTTGTAGCTAATGATGTTTGGAAATTAGTCCCTCTACCTATAAGTCAATCCGTCATAGGAACAAAATAGGTCTTTAGAAATAAATTAGATGAAAACTTTTTTTTCCCATTTTCTTTCAATCACGTCTGAAAAAATCACATGTGATTTGTATCACAATCACATGTGATTTCTTAAAATCACATGTGATTTTTTCAGACGTGATTGAAAAAAAAAATTGAAAAAAAGTTCGTCAAAAGTATATAGAAGTGCCCCTCTATAGAAAGATAAAAAAATACTCGTCGCGATGGTGTATTTTTGTTCGTTTAACGATTTATCGTTTGCTAGATATTTGAGTTTTAAGAAAAATGTGGGAAAGAGGGTTTTTTATTATGATGAAAAAATGAGTGGTTAGGATTCACCCATTTGTTCTTTAAGATGACCATGTTCTTTATGGATCTCACCTCACTAGGAAAAACCTCTTATGAAATATTTAGAGGTAGGAAACATTCTTTAGAATATTTTAAAGTATTTGGAAGCAAGTGCTTAATTTGTTACTAAATCACTATCTAACACAAGTTTGAACCAAAGTCATACGAATGTGTTTTTACTGGTTATTTCAAAATAGTAAAGCTTATATAATATTAGATAAACACACAATGAAAGTCGAAGAATCACTCAACGTGACATTCGATGAAAGTCCCCCTCCTACCAAATTATCACCATTGGTTTATGATAATGTTGGTGAAGAAGAAGCCATTAAAAGGACTACCAAAGTAGTAAATAATAATAATGAAGAAGATGAGTCGATAGAAGTTGACAAAATCGTAAACATTAAGGAGTCCAAGAATCATCCACTAGATCAAGTCATAAGAAATCTTAATCAAAGAACCTTAAGGTCTCAAGCCTAAAATCATAGTAATTTATTTTGTTTTATATCTACAATAGAACCCAAAGATGTCAAAGAGGCATTAAAAGATGAAAATTAAGTTGTAGCTATGCAAGAAGAACTAAATCAATTTGTAGCTAATGATGTTTGGGAATTAGTCCCTTTACCCATAAGTCAATCGGTCATAGGAACGAAATGGGTCTTTAGAAATAAATTAGATAAAAACGGTATAGTATCCAGAAATAAGGCTTAAGAGAAATGCTACAACCACAAAGAGTTTACAAAAGGATTTCCACAAAATGATGTGTCATGCAATAATTGGATTCAAATTCTTTATCTCTCATCTTTTAATTGGCTAATATTGTACAAATCATCATGCCACATCATTTTGTGGAAATTTTTTTGTAAACTTTTTGTGGTTCTAGTATTTCTCTTTTTATACTGCTTTAGTGACTCTTTGTGTTTGTTTAAGTGTATTTTGGTGCGTTGGATCAAACTTGGAGAGTGAATGTGGACCGTTGGATTGCTATCTGTGTGAGGGTGAATGGACTGTTTTTATTGGTTATTTTAATGAAGTTGCGGATTGAGAATTTAAGTGACACGTGAGTTGCACGTGTCAATAAACTTTCATTTTGTAAACAAACAGATGTTCATTTCATTTTCTATGCACCATATTAGCAAAACTTTTGTTAATAATACACTTTTTTTTCAAACCGCAAAACGCAAATAATAAAAAGTAGTCGTTTTAGCTATTTATATTGACTTGACAAGTAAATTCATACATACTCTATTCACATCTCGTAAAACTCATGCGATAAGTCACTAGTTTCTTTTACAAATTAAAATTAATATTACTTCTCTTTGTTGACATCGATCTCTCAATTTCTAAAATGGACAACGTTTTAGAAATTTTACAAACTGCATTTTTTTTATTTTAACCGATCAAATATACCCGTTATAATCTAATCTCAAACACTTATTATAAGATATCCTCAAATAACATTATCAAAGTTTGGGCTGGATGGTATAATGAGGTGAAAGTTACTTGACACGTCAGCGTCACATCAGCTTTCTCTCGCCAACTTTAGAACTCACTACAAGTCACATTTCAATCGTAATATCGACCACAAACTCATTTTTCATTAAAATATTCACTTTATATAAAATATACCCCACTAAATATTCACACACACTCACATACCAAATAAAATACATTAAAAAAAGCTCACTTTACTCACCACTCTCTCCTCAAAATATAGATGAGTTTGATGGGGGTGGGATGACACTCACACGATGAGTTTGTTCCTTTACCGTCCAGTCTTATTATGAGTTTTAGTTTAGCGGATTGCAATCTATAGAATAAAAGGATTCAATGTAAGAAATAGTACGCTAGCGGATTGCAATCTAAATACTCCATCCGTCCCAAAATCATTGTCTCCTGTTGATTTTCAAATCTTTTTCTTTCAACTTTAACCTTAATTTTTTTTTTTTTTGTATTATATAATGCTTGATGAAAATTATAACTATGAAAATACATTTGATAACGAGTCAATTCATATACTTTTCATTAAGTATTATATAACACAAACAAAAATATTTATGGTCAAAGTAAAAAGACTTGAAAAGTCAATAAAGGACAATAATTTTGAGACGAATGAAGTAACTAATTAATGAAATAGATTGATTAGGGGCCAAAAGTTCAATATAGACCCAATATTTGTCATAAACCCAATGAACTAATCCTAGCCATTTATTTTTTCATTAAAAAAAACCACTTTCCACCTTTTTTTTTAATTAAATATCTCACACACTGTTAATCATTACGCAAAACAAAACATATCATCGCGACGAGTAATGAAATCATATATGATTCGTTATACGAATCATATATGATTTTCGCAATTCGTGACTGAAACAAAATTGAAAAAAAGTTCGTCGGAATCACAAATCATATATGATTTTATGAAATCATATATGATTTTATGAAATCATATATGATTTTATGAAATCATATATGATTTTATGAAATCATATATGATTCGTTATACGAATCATATATGATTTTCGCAATTCGTGACTGAAACAAAATTGAAAAAAAGTTCGTTAGAATCACAAATCATATATGATTTTATGAAATCATATATGATTCGTTATACGAATCATATATGATTTTCGCAATTCGTGACTGAAAAAAAAATCGAAAAAAAGTTCCTCGAAAGTATATCGTGTCACCCGTCTACTGAAAGATAAAAAAATACTCGTCGCGATGGTGTATTTTTTGTCGTGTGACGATTTACCGTTTGTAAGATATTTTATTTTTAAAAAAAGGTGGAAAGTGGGTTTTTTTATTTTTGATGAAAAAATAGATGGTTGAGATTGATTCATTGGATCTATGACAAATAATGGGTCTATGTTGATCTTAACTCCAAAAGTTCAATATAGACCCAATATTTGTCATAGACCCAATGAACCAATCTTAGCCACTCATTTTTTATCAAAAATAAAAAAACTCATTTTCCACCTTTTTTTTAAAAATTAAATATCTCACACACTGTTAATCGTTACGCAAAACAAAACATATCATCGCGACGAGAATTAAATTATCTTTCTATAGAGGGGCGACACTATGTACTTTCGACGAACTTTTTTTTATGATTTTATGAAGTCATATACGATTTTATGAAATCATATATGATTTATGAAATCATATATGATTTTCGCAATTCGTGACTGAAAAAAATATCGAAAAAAAGTTCCTCGAAAGTATATCGTGCCACCCGTCTACTGAAAGTGGGTTTTTTTATTTTTGATGAAAAAATAGATGGTTGAGATTGATTCATTGGATCTATGACAAATAATTGGTCTATGTTGATCTTAACTCTTGATTAGGGTGACTCGGCACCCATTACTTACGCTATTAACTACGTCCCTAATTTCATGTCATCGGGTCTACCTCACATGTCTTCATTTGCATACACATCTATTTGGAATATACTATGTTTACCAAATTACTATCATTCTTTTACAAGGTTTTCACATAGCATGATGTAATTGTTGAAAACAATTAGGGTGAAAATATGGTTTTTCACCAATTTTGACACAATCAATTATTGACTCGAGTTGCCTCAATGAATAACATATTATTAAGTTGCATAGCGAGTATTTTGTAACGATATAATAATTGTTTAAAGCTGAGTTAATGTGTGAAAAATCAAGTCTCAAACTCTCAAAGTAGGGTGTTTATAATAGAACTAGCCGGGTATCCGCGCAATGCGACGGCGGGTACCTGTGATTATATTTTGCGGCGAACAAATGTTATCCGGCTAAGCGTTTTTTAAACGAAAAAATAAAGAATCTCTGCAGTAAGTACCAGTAAAAGTTGAGGAGTGAAAGTAAGGGTATATTGAGAGATTATTTTTGCTGTAACAAAAAATATTTGTGTGTGGGAGATATGAAATGGTTTGTATGATTTATATTATGGATGCAGTTACACATTGTTAGTGCAAATATTACGATATTTAATCTATACGGTCTATTTATGTTTTGGTGATGACAAACATGTGACTTGTAATATGTAACGTAAAGTGCGCAAGTTACTCGTAATCACAAATTATTAATGCATACTTGCATCTACATCTCTCGACGTCTCAAGTCTACATCAACACTGATATTTGTTTGCACCCGACATAAATCACATAAGGTATGTACAAACAATATTAAACTTGTAGGATGATCAAAGAAAATAAGTTTTTGTCTTAAACTTTATATTTTTATAAATATAACAAAACTATTTCTCAAAAATTATTTAGACAAATTATTTTTAAATTATAAAGAAATATTTTATTTGGTAATTATTTTGAATTTCAAAATCTGGTCATTTCCCCCCTAAAATAAATGTCACTTTCACCAGACAAGTTTGTCACCACAAAAAGACAAAAACAGGAGCGTCTGTCGGGGCGGTCTCTTAATTCGGTCGACGGCCCCCTTAAATATTTGGCGGCCCCCTAATATATCTGGGACTGCCGTTTTCTGACAGACAGTTTTCCAGCTCCTATAAATAGTGGGTCACCTTCAACTATTTTTATAACATTTTAGCAAGATTTTCTTTCAGTTCTTTCTCTCTCTAGATCTCACTAAATCTCTCTAAATTTTTGATCATTTAACTTGGTTAATCTTGTTTAAATGTGATCAAATCTTCTATCATTTCCTCTTTTCCTCAAGTGCAAGAGAAGAACTTCGGTCATCTTTAAGATCCGAAGTTATGTAGTCTAGTTAGTCCATTTCTAACATTTGTTACATATAGATCGAGTCCATGTCTTCCAATCTTTAGTAGTGTGTAGATTCAAATGATGTATATATTTAGATGGGTTGATTGTGGGTTGGTTAGTATTTTAGACCTTAAAATACATTGGTGATGTGGTAGATTGGTTCTAGCTAAGATTAGGACTCGACATCTAGCTTAGTGTCGAAAAATAATGTAAGCATTGGTATAAGGTTTTCTCCGCCGAAATGGAGCTTGTTGATTAGTGAAGTAACTTTCGAGTTTGATACTCGAGGAGTGGAGTAGGGCGAAAAGGATCTTCGTGACCGAACCACTATAAATCATCGTGTCGTTTGCATTTTCTTTTACCTTTCTCTTTACTTATGTCTTTACTTTTACACTTGCATTGTGCTTATGATTGTGTGAATTGTTGTGTATGTTGTGTTAGTCATGGTTGTGTAGCTCTTTGTAGTAAACATTGTGAGTGTGGATATATTGGTAGAATATGCGCTAGTAATTGTAAATCCATTATCGACACTTCTCATATTGCGTCAAACTTGATTGGTGATTTGATACAAATGATTTAGTCCGAAAACTTCTTCTAGATGCGGTCCATTTAAATAGGGCGCCCCCTGATGTACTAGGCGGCCCCCATATATTTATGGGACCGCCGGCTGAGAGTGATATAATCTTTGATCTTAAATTTTGTTAAAGGAAACGTATTCACCCCCTCTCCTCTACGGTTTTCACAATTGGTATCAGAGCCACGTCGCTCTAGTTTTCAAAACAAATGGTTTTTAAAATATAGTACGATCCATGTATCAAATTACCCATGAAGAGGGATTAAATATGAAAGTGTTTTGTTGTTTGATTCGTACTAGTTTTGTTATTAAATATACTTCGTATACTAGCTTGAAGGAAATTTTTCTCAAAAGAACTTGGAAGTGTTAACTTATGTTTGTCTAATGTGTAGAGTAAGAACATAATGCTAAAAACATCGTATTTCATGTGCTGAACAAATTTCTGTTGTCCAGACGTCTTTAATTAAAGTCTCCTAAGTGCGTTTTATACTAAATAAAGTTTTTTGGGTCTATGGTGGTAGGTCCCTTAATGCTAGTTGTGGACCCCACTTATTGGGGGATGTCACCTTTATGGGGGCCGTCTGTTTGTTTCAGCAGAATTTAGCAAACTTCAAAAAATCATATAAAATTAACCGTAAGTCCGTTGAAGTCGTGTCACCCGTCATTTCAAAAATAATTGAGTCTAATTTCATTTAAAAATACCTCCAAGTATTCATTCTAAACTTAAATAAGTCAAAAATGAAAAATATTACAGAGTGATCAAAACTTTGAGTTCCGTTTTAACGTAAAACTTGTATTTTATATTTTCCTTTGAGTCGGGCATTTTCATTGTATATCTTTGAAATGTGTATGTGTCCTTTTTTTAAAATATTGATCTTTACATTATTTTTGAAATGGGGGGATCTATTTTTATTTTCAATTCAAATCAAGCTAAGTTAACATCGTGTATATCTAATAAACAAAACAACAAGGAACAAGTGAAGCTATAAGCTTTTGTAATAAGTCTTTCAATTAAATCCAATGTATCATTTTAAACGACTTTTTGTGTCGTTCTTATATATATATATCTTGTGCTGTTGATCTTAAAGTAACATGCCCCGGACCCTTATTCCGCTGCGACCCATTTTGGGGGTGTTACATTTTGAGCTAAGACTATTTTATGATTACATTGAATAAGATATGTGTTAACAGAAAACCTAAGAGATTTTGAAAATGAAGGTCCGTGAGTCCCGATACTAGTCTCCGTGAGGTGTCAAAAGCCCGGTCACTTAGCCGATGAGGTTGGGATGTGCCGAGACGAAAGTCGCTACATGGGATGATCTCGCCTTCAAACTCAATATTCTCGGGTGGAACGTGAAGCATATGATTTTGCATAAAAAACCGTTGATCCATGGTTGAAATTCGAAATAGCACATTCGCCTAAATATAATAATTGTCGGGAGTGAAAAGTTTACAAATTGCAAATATGAGTAGTGTTAGCATCTATACTTGTACTTAACGGTGATTTTGTTTTAAGCTTGGTTTGGAATAAGTGAAAAGTCGGGAACGATGAATTTATCCTTTTTGGGGCATTCTCGGATCGAAATGCATCTTGTTCTATGATCCCTAAAAGTTATAAAATAACGAAAGTCAAACGTTCTAGTTGGTTGCTTAATATTAAAAAAAAAAGAAAAATTTAAAATAGAAAAATATTTGTAAGAATAAGTGTATATATAACAACGGTAAAAATGGGGCTTATTCAAACTTTTGATTATTAAATTTCCCTCGATGAATACTTAGCTACTTTTTAAGGTTATTAGTCGAGGGGGATCGAGATTCTTGGTTTTGTAAGTGTTTACTTCATAACATTGCGTGAGGACACGACAATACTTTAGTATGGGGGAATTTGGTATTCGCTATTTTATACATATCTTTTACCATGAAAAACGAACCCAAAAGACCAAAAACATAATTAAAATGGCAAATATATGCTTGTTTTTGTGTTTGTGTATGTGCAGGTACGAATATAAAAAAAAGGACAAAATAAAGAGAAAAATAGACGAAACCGAGCACGAAAATGAAAAGAGCGCGAGAAAACGAGTCCATCGGTGCCTTCATCTCTTATTGGGCCAGCCCGACACCATTTATATGGGTCGGACCGACCCATATTTATCAAGACCAAAGCATGTTGCACTCAATCCACGCAAGCCCATGTCCAACAACTTTAGAACTTGGCCCAGATACAAATGGATAATATAGGCCCAAGACTAATGTGATACTAGCACATATCAAAATTTATTTCAGCTGTGCAAATGAAGAAAGTGTGATTCACCTCCATCAAACAGGGAAGTGCTTCTCACGCAGCCAAATTAATTCAAATGAGGCGCGTGGCCTTCCACTCTCACCCACTAACATAATTTTTAGCAAATCACATGATGACACTTGGCTTCTCTTTATCCCTCAAAGTTTATACATCAATGTTGTACGAGGAATTGTGATTCAAATTGTGTGGCTTGCGTTGATAAAACGCAAAGGCAAGGACACGTGGAGGCTTGGTACAGGGGATCGGGTATCCCATGAAGAGTACGAGGTAATGTCCAACAATTATGTGACCTTCCAAGAAATTTCGTGATGACAAGAAAAGTCGAAATTGCCCTCGTTTCCTTGGGTGGTTATTGGTTATTCTTCTTGAAAGGACAAAATTGCCCTCACAAACATTTGCTATATATCAAATGAAGTCGCATGCAAACAGAGAGTTTTTTTTTAGTTTTTAGTTTAGAAAAATTTGTATTTTTCTTTGTTTTGTAGTTTATTTTATCATGTCATAGAGCTTATTTTCAGTTTTGTAAAAAGCTTTTTCATAAGCTTATTTGTATTGAATCTTATTACCTTTTTAATATAAAGTGTTTTGAGGTATTGTTTTACATATGAGCTTATTTACTACTTGTTTTTTTTATTCGCTTTTCATCTAGCTTAATGGTTAAGCTATTTTCGTGGCTTATTTCTGGGTTAGATTAGCAACATATTTGAGTTTATCGTGTTTCTCTATACTCTTATTTTCTTATTTCTTTTTGTGGCTTGATTCGAACCAAGTAGAAGGTTGCGTGAGTTTAAGACTCGGCTTATTATTAAGCCTTGACAACCTTAGTTTCGAGAGCTCTTTTTCGGTTATTGATAGCTTATTTCAGAAAACGGTTTTAGCTTATGTACTTGTCGTCTCATTACTTGTCGCTCGCTTCGGAAATATAAAAAGTACGTTGAGCTTATGTGCTCGGCTTATTTTTAAGCCTAGTTACTTTTAGTTCCGAGATCTTATTTGCGTTTAGGTTAGCTTATTTTTCAAAAGTATTAAAATTAGTTTTAAGTAAATTTCGTGTTAATGAAGTTTGATTCTTTTGTTTCATTACTTTGTTCTCTTTTAGACTTTCGCTAGTAAATCTTGTTTCATTTTCTTAGCTTCTAAGTTTGGACCGTAGCTTATTTTCTTTTAACTCTTTTCGTAGCTCACTCTTCTAATCAGTTTCTTTAGTTTTTTTTACTAGCTGCTTATTCGTGTGGTTTGTAGAAATTTAAAAGAGTGTGTTTGATTTGTTAGAAGCAAATTGGGTTTGTGATTGGGCCTATGTCTTTATTTGATGTATTGGACTATAGAATTGGTTTTGGGCTTGCACTTATCTTTAGTTTAGAGTGGGATTTGTTTGACTTGGGCTGGCGTAGGAATTGCAAATTTACACTTGTATTATAAATGTTTTTTTTTGTTAACAGTTAATATATGTTGTGTGTTTTTGGTACCGGTCAACTCACGAGGCGCGGAGCTTAAGGGTTTATTTAGCTAGACCGAATTTGATTATTCGTTTTAGCTAAATAAACTGGGTGGTATTCGTGTAATTGCGGGTCTCCAATTCGGTTCATTTTCTAATCCTTTTTCAATACATTAGAGTAGGTTTATTTTATCATTTTTGCCATGCTTAGTGTAGATTTATTTTTAAATGCTATGTTTAAATTCATTATGAGTAGTGAGTAGATTTATTAGTGCGTGTTAAGTGATTAGTGATTTGGAATTTAGGTGCGGGTTTAAAAAGATTAAAAAAAATATTTAGTCATAAGTATTGTCTTTTCGATTTACATTCCGTCATTTAATTTTAATGTAATTTAATTTCTTGTCATTAATTTTTAAGCATTTCGTTTTACTTGTCATTTTAATTCGTTAAACCTAAGCCCGCACTTAATGAACATTTCACGTCACTTAGCAAGCATTTTAGTCATTTATATTTTTAGATCATTTTTAGTATAATCTTGTAGTTTTAAATATTAGTTTAATTTTTAGCGTAAAAATAGTTTAAAACCAAAAGTTTAGCTTTCTTTTTATATGGTTTCCTTTTTAGTAGATTTAGAAAACCAAATCAAAACCAAAATATTTGTCATTCAAGCACCAAACGAAACATTCTCGTGAATTTCAATTCATCTCTCGCCGTGGAAACGACACTCGGAAGATAGACTATTATTTTTTCTAAAGTGATTTTCTTATCTAACGGGATACTCTCTATACTATTACTATTTGATATTTTATATATTTTATTATATATATTTATATCGAATCAGTTTTTGGCGCCGCTGCCGGGGAGAGGTGTAGCGATTTTTACGGGATTGTTCGTGTTCGTGCCTTGAAGATCCTTTCTTCGGAAAGTTTATTTTCGTACTTATTAAAAAAAAAATCCAAAAATATTTTTCTTCTTATTTTATTTTTCCCTTACTTTTTATAAATATTAAATATTATAAAAAAAAAACCCAAAAATATTTTTCTTTTATCTTAAAAATAAAAATCTAAAAATATTTTTCTTTCTTATTTTTTTTTTTTCATTATGTATTATTTGAAAAATCTATAAATATTCTTCTCTATCCTCTTATTCGTTTAATTCGTATTCTCTTTACATTCTTATTCCTTTAATTCTTTTCTTATCCTCTAAATTGTTTGAATTCTCTATGCGAGTCATTTCGACTCTCGTTTAAATCCCCTATTACCGGATTTAGAGAATGTTCGTCTTGTGGAGCTTTGTACAATAAATCATGTGGTTGTTCAAAAGGAGGTCTCATAGACAAGTTCGTTCGTGATCCTAATAAAACGCCCGACTCGTCTCAACGACCTCCTATAGTTTGTGTGAAGTGTGGAAACCCGGTTGAAGGTCCATCTTGTCAAGGATGTGCTCTATGGCGGAAGAAATTAAAGGAAGTTTGGTTTACTACTTGGCATGAAAAGGGAATTAACCAAAGACCTTCTACAACATTTCCGAGTCATCTCTCCAATGGACAATACCAACGTTGTTAATGCTCCCCGAGAGCCATTCGTTGTCAAACAGGACCCCGGTGAAAATTCCTCGCAAAGTCCTCTACAAATTAACCACAATTGTTGTTATGAGTGTGGTGAATCGTTAGATGGAATCTTTTGTCAACAATGCACCTTGCTGTAAGTCTTGTGGGAAAGGTGCTCATATTGGTTATAATTGTCCACCGAAAGCTCCGATTATCTCTAATCCGGAGCCATGCAATCAAACCATTGATGAGCTCCCACAGACTTTGCCAAGTTTTGATACGACGTGCTATTCTGAAAAAGAAAATTCATTACCTTACGTCTCAAAACCTAACTTTGTTGATGATTCTCCTAACGTTTTTAACCCACCTCCACAACCTCCTATGTACTCTTGTGAATTTTGCGGGAATGATGCTCGTTATGGTCACTATGCTACACCCAAGTTCGCTTATCTATTCGAACCGTCGACAAATCAAAGGGCTTTAATTTCCCGCTAAGATTTTCATGGATTTTCAACAACAATATCTTTGTTGTGAAAGTTTCGGGGTCTCATGAGACTTTTCAATGTCACTCGATGAAGTTGAAGACGATTATCATGAGCAAAATCATGCTTATGATTCTAATTCATTCGCACGTATTGCTATCTACATGTCATACCCCTGCTCATTATTCTGCTCAATCTAATTTTAATTCTTATTATCCGTGATAATTCAAATTGCGCTACACAGACTTATGTGAGGTCGTTCTCAACTCTCTTAAAACAAGCTTGATGTGAGCATAATGACATCCATCGTGTGTCATGGTGTGGTCTATTGATACAGAAGAAGGAAAGAGAAGCAGAATTGGATGAAGAGCAAGCGGGCTAAAGATCTCGATATATGGAAGATTCCTGTCCTGCCATACTCTGTGATGACGATGACTGGAGAAGTTCTTCCTCTTTAAAAGATTTTATTCTGACATTCTCCGTGTGTTGCATATCACACGTTCCCGATTCACCATAAACGAACAGTCTCTCTCATAAATGGTAGCGATGAGCATCTTGAGACACTATTCCGGATACAGAATCCGAGAAAGTACTAAAGTCTAGTGTCGAGGACCTGTACATATCCTAAGTGAGTTCCATAAATGATTCTTTCGAAGTGAGTGTGATTTGCCTCGTATGATGATTCTTCTAAGAATCACGATCCTTACTTTCTCTCTAACCCTCTCATCGATATCAATGAAGATTTTCACCTCGAGTGATGAAGTCATTTTCCAAAGAGGACGTTCCAGTCACTGAGAATTTAACAAGTTTCTCTAATTTCCCCTTATCTTTGTTTTGATGAATGAAATCACTTCTTCACTAAGGTTGATCAAATTGATGATGAGGGATTAGGATAAATACCAATTCAATTCCAACGGATACTTGAAATATCTTTGTTGTAATGCCAAATCCCAATCTTTTAGAATCTTTGCTCATCGAGATACTCTCGATATATGTTCTCAAGATCGATTCTCTTCTAGATGAGTTCGCTCGATGATACATTCACTCTTCCTCCCAGACTCATTTCACGCGAATTGAATGATATTCAACCTAGATCCGGAGGGAGAATATTTTGTTTTGGAAGTTGCCTTTACGATAACTCTTCACCCGCGCCTCTGGAAGAATTTAAATTCTGAAAAATTCTATCGAGTTTTTCCCTCCATCTCATATCCGGTCGTGGATAGTGTCACTCTCTTATGAGGTAGAATTGATGTATTTTTTTCTTGATGGTGATGACTCTCAATACTACCGGGTATCAGAGTGATGATTTTCGAACTCGAACTGATTGGTATGATAACTCTACCTCCCGTCCCGTTCGAATCATTTCATGTGATTATCCCGATTGGGAGATTCAACCATTGAATGTGTCTATTAGTGGAAGACGATCCCGTTGATGTGCCTCAATATTTTGCCTAACCCATCCGCCCGCTTCAATTGGATGTCGACTTCATTTATTCTTAATGATATTGGAGACGATATTGATGGTTTTCTCCCTTCCGGTGAATAGTAACAAAATTTAGATCGGGATATGATATTGAAGTCAATCACGTGAATTTCTTTCTATTCTTTCTACCAGGAAGTTGATACATTTACTTACATTTTCATTTCCGTAAATGTAAGACAAAGTCTTTAATCATGGTATCTGCCTCAAATGGCAGGAATATCCTCCTTCTTCATCTCACCATCGCTTCGCCTTTAAAGTTTCCAAGCTTTATTCTATCAGAAAAGGCCCTGATGTTGATCCATGGAAGACAACACTCCAGACTTTGGGTGTTCGTCATCCCCATTTCTTTTCCCTCTATGAGATAGGCTCATGTATAGGGATCTGGGTCATGTCCTAAGTGACATAAACATGCGCTTCGTGGGAGGCACCCCTTGTAATCCTAGTGTATCCGTAGTGTAGTATGGTTAGTTCTTAGTGTAGTATAATGAATAAGTGGATTTGTTGTTGTATAGAGGCTCGCCTCTTCTATTTCTCGTTTCGCTTGTTGTTTTTGTGGTTTATTGTCAGGATTTCCGGAATTGTGATGAAACTCTCGTGCTCGCGGGTTATGTCCTGCATTTCACTCGGCTTCAACATACTAAGCTTCTCATTTTGGAATCTCACAAGTATCCTAATCTTTATCGATAAACGTTTTCATCTTAGCATATTCATATAAAACGGATTTAGTATGACGTAGTACTCTTTAAATCACTGAGGAACAATGTTAGTTTCTTAGTATGGGGGGATCTTCGATTTTGATTATGCCCTGATAGCCGTTGTCTCAGTACAGCCCGTTTTTATTACCACCAAAATTTTTTGAAAAATACCCAAAAAAAAATAGAAAACTAAAAAAAAAATTTCCAAAAAAAATAATAATAAGTGTTTTTTACATAGTTTGACTTTTCCTGCTGGGTAGTATTGAGATATAAATTCTTGACCCGATCGAGCGTGTTGAGCTTAGTCTAGCTTCTTAACTTTTAGACTAAGCATTCATGGAAATTCGTGAAGAATGAAAAATGATAGAGTTAAATAGAAGTTGGATGCTAAACAACGATTTATTGGATAGATCTTAAGTAGCTCAATAAGTGTAATTTGTTACTTTTTACTCACATAAGCTCTTTATCCGGACTGTAATATACGTGCTACTTGAAAATTAGACTTAATATCACAATTTTAAAAATTGAAATGTATTAATAATTTTAGTCTATAGTTCTAATTTAACTTATCAATTTTCTAAAACGAATAATTTTCTCTTCGCAATTAATAAATAACAAGAAACGAATTTAAGTAGAATAAATAATCTCCGCCAGATTACTTCATTACTTTCGGCGTGGCCAGAGTTGAAGTCTATCATATAGGCGGGGCCGGTCGTCCATTAATAAGTAGATAATTCCTTTCTATGTCGACTCGCTATCGCTTGATGGGTTCGCCCAAGAGATCACAATTTTGGTACCGGTAATATATTATGATTATAGGCAAACAAAAAAAATATGTGTGCAAAATATAATAAGAATAATATTACAACGGTCGAAATATGTTTGCTACATCGGTCGAGGCGTGGCGATGTTGTTAGCCTCTTAATGGCGAGTACCTTTATATCGTATTCACATATTGCTTAATAATTGAAAAATATTTTATTAAATTAAACTTAATGCATGTTTTTATACCTATATAGACTATTTTTCTTCTATGCATTACTATTAATAGATATTGACGTAACGGAAAACCTAAGAGATTTTGATAACAGAAGAGCTCCGTGTGAGGACTCCGATACTAAGTTCGTCCTGTGAATGTGTCAACAAGCCGTGGTCAACTTACGCGTGGAGGTTGGGATGCTGCAAGAGACCAAAGTCGCTTCTTTATGGATTGTATCATTTTGGCCTCAAACTCAATATCTTCAGGTAAGACGTGAACGCTAGTTGATTTAGGCATAATAAATAAACAAAGAAAGCTACTACATTAAAAAAAAAGATAAACTTAAGAAAAAAAAAAAAAAAAATAAACAAAAAAAATAAAAAAAAAAATAAAAAAAATACGTTGATCACATGGTTGAATGTCGAAAATATGACACATTAGCTAATTATAATAATTGTCGGGAGTAAGAGTTACAAATTGCAAATATGGAGTAGTGTTAGCTGATCTATATATCTTGTACTTAACGGTGATTTTGTTTAAGCTGGTTTGGAATAAGTGAAAGTAGGGAACGAATGAATTTATCCTTTTAGTTGGGGCATTTTAGGATTAAAGTGCATCTCTGTTCTTATGATCACCTAACGTATGAAAATATCGAAAGTCAAATAAATTAGTTAGTTTCTAAAATTAAAATAAAAGAATAAAAAAAATAAAAAAATCAAAAATATTAGAAGGAATAAGGTATACATTATAAAAAATTTTTTGTAAAAAACGGGGCTTTGTCAAACTATTGAGTTCTTAATTCCTTTAGATGAGCACTTTGACTACTTTTCAAGTGATTAGTTTGAGGTGGGATGATATTTTTAGTTTTACAGCGTGATTTCTTATATATTGCACTGAGTGTCACTTGGCCAATACATTTGAGTATGATGGGAATTTGGTGTTCGCTATTTTTTTATACAATACCTTTTTACTCATTGAAACTGAAACCCAACGACGCCAAGAACATAATTAAAATTGGCAAATATATGCTTGTTTTGTGTCTCTTGTGGTATGTAGCAGGTAAGAATATCCAAAAAAAAAATGTGACAAAATAAGAGAAAATAGAGACGAAATCTCGAGCACGAAAATGAAAAGAGCGCGAGAAAACGAGTTCAACGGTGCCTTCACTTCTTATTGGGTTGGCCCGACACCATTTATACGGGTCGGACCGACCCATATTTATCAAGACCAAAGCATGTTGCACTCAATCCACGCAAGCCCATGTCCAACAACTTTAGAACTTGGCCCAGATACAAATGGATAATATAGGCCCCACATGACTTAAGTTGTAGATATCAAGTTGTGTTTTCAACTGAGCAAATGAAGAAACCAAGAGTCATGTCACGTGAATTAAATCAACAAATTGCCATGAGATGGCGCACTACATGGAGAAAGGACGAGTAAAGTATTGACACATGGCATGGCAAATTTTTTTTTATTTACTCTCAATTCATATTGCAAGTAAAGATCAACGGATGTAAATGATTGTACGAGGAATTTTGTAATAACACTTGTGGATGGCGTTGACTCTACGTAAAACCAATGGCACATGGCCATTTATGATTGATGGATCTTGAATCCTAGGCAGTACAAGGTTAATCACTCGAGGCCGAATGATGGCACCTTCTAAGAAATTTCGTGCTCCACTCCCCACATGGAAATTTACCAAACTGCCCCTTTATTTTGCATTGAAGATATTTTTGAAGGCCTGAAAAGACATCCTTGCCCTCAACAACTCTTGTTCTATATAATATGGACGTAACAGCTCATGGGGGAGTAGTTTTTAGTTTTAGTTTAGAAAAATTTGTATTTTTTCTTTGTTTTGTAGTTTATTTTATCATGTCTTAGAGCTTATTTTTAGTTTGTAAAAGCTTTTTCATAAGCTTATTTGTATTGAATCTTATTACCTTTTTAATATAAAGTGTTTTGAGGTATTATTTTACATATGAGCTTATTTACTACTTGTTCTTTCCATTCGCTTTTCATCTAGCTTAATGGATAAGCTATTTTCGTGGCTTATTTCTGGGATAGATTAGCAACATATTTGAGTTTATTTTGTTCTTCTATACTCTTATTTTCTTATTTCTTTTTGTGGCTCGATTCGAACCAAGTAGAAAGTTGCGTGAGTTTAAGACTCGGCTTATTATTAAGCCTTGACAACCTTAGTTTCGAGAGCTCGTTAGCTTAAAACTCAGCTTATTTGGTCTCAAAAGTGGTTTGGGCTGTTTATTTTTTTTTCTTTTATTTTTTTATCTTATTCTGTTATTTTTACTCAAGATTTCTAGCTCGATTCGAACATGTTAAAGAAAAGTGAATTGAGCTTATAAGCTCGGTTTGTTTAAAAGCCTTTATCTTCTTTTTACATAGAGTAGAGATAAAAGTAGGAGTAGGTTAGTATATTAATTGTCTTTAATTTTCTTTCGTTTTCGTTAGTAGCAGCAGACGTGTGCCTTATATTTTCTTTTTTTTAATTCATTTTTTTTGTAATAGGAGAAAGCGTAGATGCAGCAGCCATATGTCTTAACTTTCAATTTCATATCTTATTTTTATTTTTTTTTATTTTTTTTTTCTTCACTTTCGTCTTAGTAGAAAACAAAAAAAAAGTTAATAGTTTCTTACATTTTAAAGAATTGTTGTAATGGTCAACAGCTTATTTGATCGCTTGTTAGAAAACTTTGAAAGAGTAACTGTTTGATTTGGGCTTAGAAGCCCAGTGTTATTTAAGAAAACAGTAACCAAGATGTTGTAAAAACAGTTTTAAAAAGTTTTCGGCTGTGATTGTGTAAAACCAGTTTTAAAAGTTTTCGTTTGAGTAAATTTCAGAAGAGGTTAAGAGTCTTATTAAGCTTGTTGATATTTGTTTTAATTTTGCTTGTTTAATGTTTGACGAATCCGGTTCAACTCTTGAGGCGTGGAGCTTAAGGGTTTATTTAGCTTCCCTTGCTTTTGTTTATGTTCCCGTAGACTTAGGATTTATTTCCCGTGCTTTATTTAACTTTCCCATGCCTTACTTATGTTTCCCGTAGAAATTAGAATCCAAAACCAAATCCTTCTTGCATTCAAGCATCCAAAAGTCAAACCAAAAACGTAACCGTTAATTTCACGCCTCGTTGGGACATAACGACCCGGGTCCGGTTTCAAACTTTGTGGATAACAAAGCGAGAGACCGATACTTCCGGTAATACTATACTATAATATTTGATATAATTAACCCTCAAAAAGTTGATAATCAAACAGCGCCAAAAACTTGATGCGTATTTTATTTTAAAATATATTTAGTTCAAGTTTTAAATTTATAAAACTCGATTCACCTAACAAACGCTCTAACGGGCAGAGAATCCAATCGTAAGTAGTATAGAAATGGTATATCTAAGGTCGTCCTAATAGCTAAGTGTTAATTAGTTTTAATTTGAATTGTCACGTTTGAAAATGGTTTGAAGTTGATTTATTAAAAT
>BQNB010067581.1:0-34152 GCA_026074375.1 Tanacetum coccineum | reverse complement strand
AATATTGTCTACATTCAAAGGTAACTGCATCAAATGGCACTGCTAACTCTTTTACAAATCCTGAGCTTTTTCCTTTTTACGACTGCATCCCTTATGAGATTCCGCTTTGCCTCATATATGATATATTATAGTGTTACAGAAGTTGACATTCAAGTAGATTATCATATATGATATTATATACACAACTAACTTTTAATTACTCACCAGGAGATGACAGACTTGCTTGTATTTTAGTTTCAATCACATTATCATATATGATATTATACACAAAACTAACTTTTTAGTACTCACCAGGAGATCACAAGCTGCTTGTATTTTATTTTCAAGCATATTATCATATATGATATAGTATAAATGCTTAAAACCTAGCTTATATCATATATGATATAGCACATAAGTTTTTACAGTTTTTTCAGGCAACTTATCATATATGATTTTTCACTAACATGTCATAATATATCTGTTCAGCGTAGATTAAGCCATAAACCTGATAATTCATAAAAATAAGCTAATAAGTTAGCTTATAACTCAGCATAATAAATTCAGATGATGATAATTCATAAGCTTATTTACATCAATCACCTAATAAGTTAGCTTATCATTCAACACGATAAATTCACATAATTCGTCAAATAAGATGAATTTATATAAATTCAGATGATGATAAATTCATATGCTTAATCACATCCAATAAGCTAAAAAATGATAAATTCATAAGCTAAAAAAAGCGATCATTTTATTCACATCAAAACTAAATTTGTAGATAAATTCACATCAAATAAGCTAAAAATGATAAGCTGAATTATAAGCTTATTCACATCAAATAAGCTAAAAAAAGATGAATAAAAACATATCGGATGAACTTTACCTGATGTTAATGAACTGAAGAAGGAGATAATCCATTTACGAAGGAGATGATCGATCGATTAGATGTTCGTGATGATAGATTCAGATCTGATGTGTTTGTGTGTGTTTTTAGTGTGTGTTAGGTGAGAGAGAGGGATAGATCTAAAAAAGACGGGGTGTGAGTGATTGGAGGTGTGGTTGGTGTGGGACATGAAATGACCACAATACCTCTTTGCTTTTTTTACTAATTTTCTTTTTTTTTGTATAATAAGTGAGTTTTAATCTCTGCCATAGATGGGTTTTAGATGGAAGGCTTGGATCAGTCCCCCTGTATCTAAGGAATGGAGGGTATCCAATATAACTCTCCTCCATATATTATAGTGTTAAAGAAGTTGACTTTCAAACAGATTATCATATATGATATTATACACAAAATTAACTTTTTAATACTCACCAGGAGATCACAAACTACTTGTATTTTATTTTCAAGCACATTATCCTATATGATATAGTATAAATGCTTAAAACCTAGCTTATATCATATATAATATAGTACATAAGTTTTTACATTTTTTTCAGGCAACTTATCATATATGATTTTTCACTAACAGGTCATACTTCTGTTCAGCGTAGATTAAGCCATAAAACCTGATAATTCATAAAAATAAGCTAATAAGTTAGCTTATAATTCAGCATAATAAATTCAGATGATGATAATTCATAAGCTTATTTACATCAATCACCTAATAATTTAGCTTATCATTCAACACGATAAAGTCACATAATTCGTCAAATAAGCTGAATTTATATAAATTCAAATGATGATAAATTCGTATGCTTAATCAAATCCAATAAGCTAAAAAAAGGATAAATTCATAAGCTAAAAAAAATGATCATCTTATTCGCATCAAAACTAAATTTGTAGATAAATTCACATCAAATAAGCTAAAAATGATAAACTGAATTATAAGCTTATTCACATCAAATAAGCTAAAAAAGATAAATAAAAACACATCGGATGAACTTTACCTGATGTTAATGAACTGAAGAAGGAGATAATCCATTTACGAAAGAGATGATCGATCGATTAGATGTTCGTGATGATAGATTCAGATGTGTTTGTGTGTGTTTTTAGCGTGTGTTAGGTGAGAGAAATGGGATAGATCTAAAAGAAGACGGGGTGTGAGTGATTGGAGGTGTGGTTGGTGTGGGACGTGAAATGACCACAATAACCCTCCCTTCTGCTTTTTTTATTAAATTTTTTTTTGTTTAATAAGTGAGTTTTAATCTCAGTCATAGATGGGTTTTAGATGAAAGACTTGGATCAGTCCCTCTGTATCCAAGGAATGGAGAGTATCCAATATAACTCTCCTCAAATTCTGAGGGTTAATTACGCCTAATCTAGTATGGGATAAGGTCCATTATTAAGCTAACACAAACTAATCTTTTTATGTTATGTTTTTTTACATTTGATTGGCAAATTCATATGCCTAGTATTCATGATTTGACCCATGTCTTTATATGATTTTTAGGCCTACTTTTAATCATATAACTTAGACATGAGGATAATTTTACCTGGGTGTTTCTATTTATATTTAATTGTTGACATATATGTTTGCGAATATATGTAGCATAAATTGACCCATTTTGACATACATTGATCTAAGCTACCATTCCTAAAGTTCATTTTTATTAATGTTCGAAACTGACGGATTGATGGTGACTTTTAATGTGTATGAATCAATCTAACTGATGTACAAAGCACTGCAATTCGAGAGAGGACTTAAGTAGTTCACCATATCTCAACGGCATTACCATCATTGTTTTTTGTCAAATCAATCGTCTACCACCACCATCACCATCGGGATGACAAATACCCATCGCTCAATCTATGACCACACATGGATCTCGCTATATGCATTTACACGGAACCACCCAGTCACGACTAAATCCTGCGCGCTATATTTACCCTAGCATTATATTTTATGGCATGACTGAATATCTATAAATATAAAGGTTGTAAGTAGAATAGTTCTAAAAACTTCATACATCAGCATAAGCATTAGTATCTGTAAGAAATATTTAGTTGCACTACTGGTTTCAAACTTAGAACGAGCCAGACCCAAAAATCCTCCCACGTAAGCTCATATGCCCATTCTATCCAAACAAGCTTTGTTTATATCTTCGTTTTTGCATTCTTATGTTTACAATGATCATCCAAAAAAACACATACTCACATTGTTGTAGTTGTACAATGCCTCAAAAGTCAAGACACTATAAGTGCAACTCAGTGGGGTTGATTTTTTAAGGACTTGCTACAACAACAACATACCCAATCTGACCGGAGCGGGGTATGGGGTTTTTAAGGACTTACTGATTTACCAATGTTAAAAGTAAACAATTTAATGTGGTCAACAAGATTAATGGTTATTTACATCATATCCCTTAATTCAAGCAAAGATATTCCTTAATTCAAGCAAAGATATTCGGTCAATGAGTAATAGCCACACAATAATTGTTTTCCCTCTTTAAGCCCATTGTAGTTTTGTATAAATAGCGGTTGTTCTCTGCATTGTAAATCAATCAATCAATAGAATAAAAACACTATTCTCAATTCTTATTAATTCTTATCATGGTATCAGAGCAAGTCTGCTCATCGTATACTGCATAACCTATTCAAATCCTCGATTCAAGCTACCATGTCAGAGAAGCTACCAAGTCTGGAGACAAACTACAGACTTTCAACCTTCATGTCAAGGCTAATGACATTAAACAAAACAAAACTCACCTAACATGTGGTAATTGCGGTATGTCGAGGCATACCACAGATCAGTGTTTCGAGCTAATTGGCTACCCCGATTGGTGGAATGATGGCCACAAGAAGGGCAACAAGAATCGAGGACTGGAAAGAGGCAAAGCCTCCGCTGCCAACACCGGTACTGATCGAAAAAATTCCACTGGACTTGGGGGGATGGCGGCAACGACAGTTAATGAAGAAGATGGATCCTTCTCAATGAGCACAACTCAAAATTATAATATAAATCAAAAACAGTCATGGATATTTGATTGTAGAGCCACAGATACTATGACTTATGATTTATCAGATTTTGCTACATCAACTAAACCAACAAAATCATATATACATACGGAAAATGGAGAAAAAATGAATGTAAGAAATGGGGGAACTATTGAAATTTCACCGACACTTAAGCTCTCTAATTGTCTCTATGTTCCAGCTCTATCACATAAACTCCTATCGATAAGTCATGTAACAAAAGAGCTGAATTGCTCAGTTATCATGCAACCCACCTTTTGTATCTTACAAGATATCAGGACAGGAGCGATCATTGGGCGTGGCACTGAAAGACAAGGGTTGTATTACGTCGATGAATTAACTACAAGTGGAACTGTGATGCTAGCTCATGGAACAAGTGAAAGAGAAGCATGGTTATGGCACAGAAGACTGGGACATCCTTCCGGTAGTTATTTGCATACTCTGTTTCCTAAACTTTTTCCTTTGAATAAACCAATCTCTTGTGAAACTTGCATATTAGCTAAAAGCCACAGACAAACCTTTAAACCTAGTAATACTAGAGTTAAAGTACCTTTTTCATTAATTCATTCGGATGTGTGGGGTCCTGCCCCTGTTATTGGGGGACAAAGTTTTCGGTATTATGTAATATTTGTTGATGATTGCACCCGGATGACTTGGATTTATTTTTTGAAAAATAAAGTTGAAGTATATGATAGATTCACTGCATTTTATGCCATGATTCAAACACAATTCCAAAAATCTATCCAAGTTGTTAGGTCAGATAATGGTGGAGAATATATGAACTCACAAATGAACCTATTTTTTCAATCCAAAGGGATAGTTCATCAAACCACATGTCCTCATACCCCGGAACAAAACGGCGTCGCTGAACGGAAAAATAGACTTTTGTTAGAAATGACTAGAGCTCTAATAATTGAATCCAATGCTCCAAAAAAAAATTCGCCAGAAGCTCTAGCCACTGCCACCTACTTGATCAACCGACTTCCTACAAAAATCCTAAAAATGAAAACCCCATTAGAAACACTCTCTGAGTACCATACACTTCCGCAAGTGCTTACCCTTGAACCTAAAGTTTTTGGATGTACGGTATTTGCTCATATTCCAAAATCATATCGTGATAAACTTGATCCGTGTGCCGAGAAATGTGTTTTTGTGGGATATGGAGTAAATCAAAAGGGATATAGGTGTTATAATCCAAAAACTCGTCACATGATCACCACAATGAATTGTGATTTTCTTGAAACCAAGTATTTCTACTCCTCCCAACACAGTGGTCAGGGGGAGAGAGAATGTATCGACACACTTAGTTGGTTGAGTTATGGTACACATGAAGGAGGAAGGAACCATAGTACACAAAATGAGTCTCCTTTCTCCACACAACCTGAAGACCCAAACGTTAGTGACGCCCAAGAAGCTCCTAACCTGATACCCGAGGTAAGTAATACTCACTCTTCTCCTATGTCCGAACCTATTGAAACTACTAATAACACATCAGGACAAGGTGAGAGTATACAAGAACAGGAGATGTTTGCCACTCAAAATGACACTAACGTAGAGCAAAATGAACATATGGAAGAGCAAGTGAACTTTCCCACACAAGAAGACACATCGAGAAGATATGTATTGCCACCAAGAGCAAATCGAGGAGTTCCACCGAAAAGATATTCCCCAGAAAATGTGTCCAGAGGAAGTAGATATCCAATTGCTAATATAGCCAAAGGAAATCTATCCGAGGAAGCCAAGGCTTTTGCCTTATCTATGTATTCTGATGAAATCCCTGCTAATAAGGAACAAGCCTTAAAATTAAAACATTGGAAAGATGCAATGGAAGAAGAAATAAAAGCTCTTATAAAAACAACACATGGGAGAAACGTGTCTTACCACCAGGGAAGAAAACGGTCGGGTGTCGGTGGGTGTTTACAATTAAATACAAACCTGATGGTACAATTGAAAGATGCAAAGCGAGATTAGTAGCTAAAGTCCATACAAAAACATATGGAATTGATTACTCTGAAACTTTTTCTCCGATTGCAAAAATTAATACAATCAAAGTTCTTATTTCCATAGCAGCAAATAAAGGATGGCCCTTACATCAGTTTGATGTAAAGAATGCTTTCTTACACGGAGAGCTAAAAGAGGAAATTTATATGGAAGCTCCACATAAATTCACGGACAGTTTTGGAGAAAGAGAAGTATGCCTTCTGAAAAAATCCCTTTATGGATTAAAACAGTCCCCTGGAGCATGGTTTGGGAGGTTCACCTTAGCCATGAAACATTATGGGTTCAAACAAAGTAACTTAGATCATACATTATTTCTCAAACAGAGAGGCAATCTCATAACCTGCCTAATAATCTATGTTGATGATATGATTATTACAGGAAAAGTAATATACCCACGAGGAATAATTCATCGCATCGACATCAAGTTTTTCAGGAATAAAAGTGGTTAAATGATTCATAGCCATGAGTTTATCTGATAAGGTAAGTGCCGGTGTGGGGGTGGGTTGTCGTTTATCATGTTTGATCGTCGAACAGTGGGTAGTATGTAGGTTTTGTAGTTTTTAGGGTTTGTAGATTTTAGGGCTCAAAGTAGTTAGGGTTTGTAAAAAAAAGAAACAGTGGAAACAGTAGCAAGTGTGTGGGGTTTGCGTAGGAGAAACCAAAACAAAACACCGACTGAAACTGCAATCGGTAAAACAGTGGCTAAACTTAGCCAAGAAACGTCGACTAAACTTAGTCGAGAAACGGGAAACCACCAAGAAACAATCAGTAAAACAAAAACTATGATGGAAAAGGTTACAAACAAGCGGAAGCGAGTTGTTTTATGATATGAGAAACCCTCGTGATACCATGCAGGATGATACAATGTTCTATGTATATTGATTATGAAACTATACAAAGTGTCGAGTATAAATACAAGTAATACAAAGATAACCCTAAGCCCAACATGGGCCGAGCCTACAAACATAAGCCTGCTAACAGAAATAACCAAACTAAAGAAGAACTTGTTCACAGAATTTGAAATGAAAGACTTTGGAAGACTCAAATATTTCCTTGGGATTGAAGTTCTAAGATCAAGACAGGGGATCTTCATGTACCAGAAGAAGTATGTTCTCGATTTACTAGCAGAGATCAGCAGTCTTAAGAATTATAAGATATCTTAAGGGAACGGCGGGGCATGGAGTCTTGTTCAAACAAAATGGGCATTTAGAAACTCAATTGTATACCGATGCAGATTGGGCAGGAGATAAAGGAGACCGAAGATCAACCTCAGGTTACCTTACCTTAGTTGGTGGGAACCTTGTTACGTGGCGAAGCAAGAAACAGAAAGTGGTGGCCCTTTCAAGTGCAGAAGCCGAGTTCCGAGGGATTGCAAGGGGGATAACTGAAGTGTTGTGGATACGAAAGCTACTAACCGAGATAGGATATCCACCACAAGAACCTAGCAAAGTCATGAGTGACAACAAAGCAGCCATCCAAATTTCAGAAAATCCAGTACAACACGATCGAACAAAGCATATAGAAATAGATCGACACTTCATCAAAGAAAAGTTAGAAGCAGAGGTCATCACACTTCCGTTTGTTCGGTCACAAGACCAACTCGCCGATATTTTAACAAAAGCTGTTAATGAAAGAACCTTACACGAGTGTTTGGGCAAGTTGAATTTTGGAAATCCCACTATTCAACTTGAGGGGGAGTGTTAAAAGGAAACAATTTAATGGGGTCAACAAGATTAATGGTTATTTACATCATATCCCTTAATTCAAGCAAAGATATTCCTTAATTCAAGCAAAGATATTCGGTCAACGAGTAATAGCCACACAATAATTGTTTTCCCTCTTTAAGCCCATTGTAGTTTTGTATAAATAGCGGTTGTTCTCTGCATTGTAAATCAATCAATCAATAGAATAAAAACACTATTCTCAATTCTTATCAATTTTTATCAAAACAATCGTTATATTGCATCACACAGATAACTAAAAGTTGCATATGAACTTGGTTAAGAACGATAATGATTAATAAGAAACATTAAATTTCAACTTTGAATAATTGTTATGTGAATTAGTTTGGTGTTTATATTATTTTTGTTTTAAGTTTGGACTTGTGAGAAAATAAAATGGTTTTTCAAAAAATAAATATAAACATGACTAATTATTGTGAAATCAGATTTATTATGGACTATTTATAGTTTATAATGTGTTTTCCAAATTAATGTTTTATTTTTTTATCAATGACATAATTTGCAAAAGTACTACTTAGTTGCAAGGATAAGGTTCTGGGAGACTCATCAAAACTTCGGTCTTGTAGATACCATTACCCTATAATACCTGACTACGTTGTAGTTTCCTTACCTTGCATACTAATTAGAAAGTCGCAAATGGTCTAGGGTTTGAATAGTTTTTAACCATTCTTTAATCTTTTCCTGCGGTAAAACATAAATTCTTTATATTTTAAAAACACGTTGAATCGTCAATTTTAAAGGTAACAATATTGATACATTAGATGTATAGAAAATGTAGGATCGTTATTCCTTAATGAAACACTGATATACTGTCAACTATGCGGAATCTAGTTGGCAGTACTTATGAAGAACACACAACAGTTTCTCAAACGATTTCTTTTATAAACCTTTTGAATCTGCCTAAATTGCAGATCCCTAATACAATACTAATAATTCTCAACTTAGTGTTTTTCTATGTTTTTTCTATATTTCTATTATCTTCCTAGAGATCCTTTTATAAACATAAGGATAACCTCTAGTAGATGTACAGTCCTTGTATATCATAAACACTAATTGATACTTATCACTAATAACTGTTAAAAAAAAAAAAAAAAAGAAAAAAAAAAAAAAAAAGAAAAAAAAAAAAAAAAAACAAAAAAAAAAAAAGATAAATGCTAAAACAACCGTTTAAACTTTATAGTTCCTATATCCACGGCAGTACTTCGATCTTTGACTGTCAGTACTTTGACTTTCTACTTAGCAGTACTTTGATCTTTCACTTAGCAGTACTTTGACCTTTTGACTTGTGTTTCCCAACAATCCTCCCCTAACTTGAATTCTACTTGCTTGACTTCAAGTTTCTTGATCGTTTGACCTTCTTTGTTAACATCGTCTCCAGTCTTGTATTTAAGCATTTTTTAAAAAAAAAGAAAAAAAATAAAAAAAAAAAAAAAAAAAAAAAAAAAAATTTTTACTTGCCTTCAAACTTTTAAGCTTCATCCTTTGAGCAGTATCTTGTACACAATCTGTTTGAGCATCTTGAACATACACATTTCTTCAAAAATCTTTGTCTTTACCTCAAACAGATTGTTCTTCTCAGCAATATGTCTTTTCAGCAACATGAATGGATTTGATGAGCCTTTACCAAGTAGCCATTCACTCTTGGGCTAGTCAGTTCTTTGGTACCTAGAAAAGGTAATAATCCATGATGAACTGAAAATCACTTCAACACTCAGAACGTGAATCATAGTGTGTTGAGTACTATATGACTTTTGGTAAGTCATTACAACCATAAACGGATTTGATTAGTCTTTACCTGTAGCCGTTTGCTCAGGACTAGCCAACTCTCAGTAATAAAACATTGGTGAGTTTGACAGGACCATATAGTTTATGAGCATAACTATTAAAGCTATCAACGGATTTGATTCTCTTTACCAAAAAGCCGTTTGCTTTGGATTAGCCAATAATTCATTGTAATACATGGTTTAGTGATCACTATAACCAATTTTTGTTAAATTTGTCAACCATCAACAGATTTGAGAAGGTCTTTACCAAAACAGTTTGATTTGGACGAGTCAATTCTATGTTTTGTAAGACATGGTGAATTGAATACCATTTGCAGTGTGGAGGTTAAACCAACACTCAATCTTAAAACAGTTTGAACAATCAAATATCTGGGAGCCTTAATCTATTTGTCACACTCAAATCTTCACAAAATTCAAAAACAACTATTTAACTAGCAGTAACTTCATCAATGTACTGTCTGGTTTTACACTAGCCAAAACTTTAAACAAATTACTGCTTTTGTTCCAGTAAGTTTGTTTATCAAAGTAAAGATATATAAAAAGAAAAATTTTGATAAAACATAACAGTTGTTTAAAATTGTCACCATATGCAGTTGTCACTGCTCACAAATAAGAACAGATGTATCAAGTGATGGCTGTTCTCACTGTTGGGTTTTCAACTTCCATTCCCTGTTCCACATCCTCAACATCAACTCTCTTATAAGGATATCTTACTTTCAGCCAGCATGTTTATCATGGTGCCAACTTCTATCTCAAGTGTATGAACACTGAAAGATTCATGAAACCACCATCGTATGATTTCCCATTCTTATTGATCCTTCCAGAAGTCCATCATCACTTGATTCATCCGTTCCCAGAATAATGTTAGATCACCCAGAAGCGACAACCTAATCCGTTTGGAGGATATGTTCATAATAAGTCATCAAACAACTCTATATAGGTGATATAAAATCTTGTCTATCAAAGACATGCAGTACTCCCATAAAAGTATCAAAAGCCCAGAAGTGATTATTAGCTCTTGTGAATGAATGAGATATCCTCCCATCAGGTGAATCAAAACTTGAGTTCTGTAATCAATGGAGAATTCCTTCTAATGTGACACTTACTTGTGCATTCTTTTCAAAATCTACAACCCAAAGATAGTTTCTAAGCTCATCAATAGTCTCTGATCTCAACTTAGGCTTCTTTGATGGCTGTGCTTCAGTAACTGTAGCTTTCCTCTTCCTTGAGAGTCTTTGTATATCTCTTTCCTTCAACATCTCCCTTTCTTTCTCTGAATCCATTGGAACAAAGTCTTTGAAGGAGTCTTTAATAGATGCTTGAACTTTGTCATACAACTCCTTCATCTGTGGATACTTAAGTTTTTGCAAATTTTTGTATCCTTGTCCTTTTAGAAAACTCATCATTTGATTTCTTTCTTGAGCAAGAGAAGTAGGTTTCCTCAAAGTAGTCTTTGGCTTTGTTTTCTTCAATTCTTCAAACCTCTTTCTTTCCTCTTCTGCATCCCATTCAGCTTGAATTTTTCTAGCAACCTCCTCATCATTTGTCGTTTCCAAGGCTCTGATTTGTTGAAGGGTTAATTTCTTCTTTTTAGGTTCTTCATACAGTATACCCTTTGCCTTATCTTTAGGGTCAGAACCTTGAGTATCATACCTTGAGTTTTGTTGAGTTGAGATTGTAGGGACCAGGAATCTCATGGAAATTAACTCTTGTCTAGAAATGAGACAAGAACTTCAGCAATTATGTTGTTTCTTCAGAGACCATAACTTTGAAATGGACGAGGTAAGGCTCGAAGACCCAGCTTCATCTATCAAAGTTGAGGGTCCTTGGAGTAATAGTACCCTGTCTAGCAGTACTTTGAGTTGTCTCCAAATCCAATTCTTCTGTTTCTCCACTCTTTACATTAGAAGCGTCTTTCTCCTCAATATTAACTTCTTCAGTCCCATCACTTTTCCTTTCCACATCAGGAGTAACAGCAGCATCTTGATCAGCAGTATCATCAGCAAAATGATGTGTTGTATCTTCTTCTTGAACATTGTGCTCTTCAGACAAAATTTCTTCACCCTTATTCCTCCCCAATTTGACTGAAGACACTTTCTTCTTATTCCTCTGTCTTCGTCTCTTTTGCTTCTTAAGGTTTTGATTCTCTACCCAAAGAGCATGATGTTTGACCACTGGAGCTACTAATTTGGACAGTTTCTTTAGCTTGGCTTTGAGCTTGATGATTAGTTTAGCTTGAGAAAGGGTTTGCTTCTTGAGTCTCTTAACTTCCCTGTTCAAAGCATATATATCTAAAAGTCCCTCATCTCCTCCAGATGTTTGAGACACATCTGTGGGAGTATAATCATTGGGAGATTTAGGAATAGAAGCAGCATCATGAGGGTCATCCGTACCTTGGAAGTCAGCAGTCCTTTGGATTTCAGCAGTCCCTTGAGAGTTAACAGTATCATGGAAGGAAGCAGTACGTTGTACTGAAGCAGTACGTTGAGAATGAGCAGCACTTTGAGTATGAGTGCCTTGAGCATCCCTTGCTGAACTTGCAGCCCTAGAATGAGGACTAGTACTCTGTTCTTCCTCCGCGGCCAATGCTGTGACTACTTCTAACATAGATGGAGTCAAGGGAGTAATCTTACATGAGAACTTAGTGCTATGCTTCCTCATGAATGTAAACACTTTAGAAGGAAGTGAAACTGATGGCATAAAATCTTGAGGTCTGTCTATCCCCTCTAACTGCTTGTTCAAAAACAATTGAACGAACCTAGGATACATGAGAAAAGGAGTACCATTTGAAATATGTCCTAGCATTCCATTCATAACAACAAAGAAAAGTTGAATCGTTGATTTGTTGCTATACCTACTAGGCAGAGCGATGTTTGGTACCAAATGCTCCCATGAGTGATACTCTTAGACATAGGCCATTGGAAGTAATACATGGATCAAGTACTTCCACGTGGCTAAATAAAGTTTTAGAGAAGGTAAGTTGTGCTAAGTTACCCTCATAGCCAATATCGCTGAGCAATCCAAATCACTTGCTTAGGAAAATCAATCAAAGCCCATTTCATCGTCAAAAAGTAGGTCAGCTCGAATGGTTGCTTCAGAAATCAAAATCTTCTTGCCAGCTACTTTGGCGCGAATATGAGGGACATCATTGATCACTTGTAGAGTAGCTGTAGCCCAAAATTGTTGAAGCCATGGACCAATAAGATCAGGATCAACCAACAAAGAGTAATTAATGGAGCAGCCAGTGAGAAAATCGATGATTTGATAAAAATCAGCATTCTGAGCCGTCTTTTCCACACACGCAATCATGTTGTGCTTGTTACAAGAGCGAATGTTTGCCATTTGAAGGGAAATTAATGTGCGTCGGAGGTTGTAATTTAAAAAGTTATGAAAGAGATAGAGTGAGAAAAAAAATGCAATTCAGTTGAGTATTTATAGGTTGTGTTAGATAACTATAAAGTTACCGTTGTAAATACGTTTTTAGCGCAAAAACGTACGTTTGACCGTTGACCGAACGTTAGAACAGTACTTTGTTGTCTAAGCAGTACTTTCTAAGGCAAGCAGTACTTTGAGTTGGCTAAGCAGTACTTTCAACTTAAAAAGATGTCCAACTCAAATATGTGCAACGACAACCCTTCAACTTTGCAAACTATCTCTTCAAATCATCAAACTTCTGAAAAATCATTCATATCCTCCCCTCAAATGTAGCTAAAGTGCTTCCAAAAATCCAATCTAACCAAAACAGTACTTTACTTGATCACCAGTACTTTATATGTGATCCTCCCCTCAAAGATAGCTATGGGTTCATCATCCCAATTGTTACCACCAAAAAGTTAAATCTTGCCAAGTCAAAGCCTTTGGTGAGTAAATCTGCTACATTGTCATCAGTATGAACCTTGACCACATTAATGAGCCTTTGCTCATAACAATCTCGAATGAAGTGATGTCGAATCTGAATATGCTTGGTCTTTGAGTGAAAAACAGGATTCTTCACAATGCAAATGGTGCTCTCATTGTCTATATGGATTTCAGTGTTCATGAAGTTAAATCCATAATCAAGTAGTTGATTTTGCATCCAAAGTACCTGAGCACAACAACTTGCAGCTGCTACATATTCTGCTTCTGTAGAGGAGATAGCCACAATTGTTTGTTTCTTGCATTGCCAAAAGACCAGTCTTCTTCCAAGATATTGACATCCTCCTGAAGTTGATCTTCGATCATGGTTGTCCCCAGCATAGTCACTATTGGAAAAAGCTTCTAAGTGAAAAGGAGAGTCCTTAGGATACCATAAACCCAATTTAGGTTGATGTTTGAGGTACCTAAAGATCCTTTTGACAGCATGTAGATGAGAAACCTTTGGAGTGACTTGAAATCTTGCACACAGACAAACAGCAAACATTATGTCTGGTCTTGAAGCAGTTAAGTACATGAGACACCCAATCATTGACCTATAAAGATGTACATCAACATTAAAAGTTCCTTATATACCCCCGACACTTAAAAGTGACGCGCGGGATATTTAACTAGGACCCGGGCTCGGGTTTTGTTTGTCAAATTGTTGAGAATGTCTTTCACATATTTAATCGTGCTTAGAAAAATACCAGTAGAATTTTGCTTGACTTGAAGTAGTTCTTCTTGTCATTCGCTTCAACCCAACTTTACATCTGCTAAGGCTTGAGAGACTTTCTTGTGTTCCGCTTGAGATAAGAAACAAGCAAACATGGGGGGGGAGGCAGGTTTACAGATCTTTGTGTTAGTTCTGTTTGTCTAATATATAAAAGACAGCAATGTCCTTGATGGGTTGGTTTTGAAGTACTGTCTTGAAGCTTTCTTCTGTTGAACCCCGGCAGTACTATGTCCAATAATATGACTTTGAGTAATGAAGTTCATATGAATTCTAAGTTGGGGAAGTAATAGGGAACATCAATGGTAGGATCCATTTGTTGTAGTCAGCTACTTCTCCTACCTCAGCATCAAAAGAGTCTTAGTAGAAAAACACCATTCGTTTGGAATATCATCATCAGAATCTGTAGGTGTATTGCCAGTACTTTGAGGAGGTGTATTAGCAGTACTTAGAGTGAAAGTACTGTCAACACACTCTTTTCCCTTGTCAAGTGCTATTCTCTTCTTTTCCTCCTTCAAAGCATTCCTTTGAGCAATCCAAATGAAGTTTAGCAAGAGATTCTGATGCATCAAACTTACAACTCATCAGAAGAACTAGTCTTCAGAGATAATGGAACATCTTGTCAGTAGTACGTTTCCTCGAAGGCTTATTCCCGAGCTGCAAGAATGTATTGGAGCCATGAACATGAACTGTTGTAACCATCAAAATCTTCATCATATCACAAGATATTCCTTGTTCTTTGAATCAGCATAGTTTTATCTTTCCTTACAGGAATGTAATTCATGATGGAGTTTAGAAGTTTCATAAGAGATCAAAACATCCAATCAGACCTGTTCCCTTTTGATTTTCCTGATTCTCAAGAAAGATTACATGACGACAGTCTTTAACCTTTCTTGTGACCATGTTTATAGACTCTAAAACCTTTTAGCTGTTAGTAGAGCAATCCCAACAGATAGCCTTCTTCTGACTTGCCATCAAACTTACCCAAGATGATCATAGAGTATTAAGTATAGTCAAGGACATCAAAAGGTCCTCAAGAACTGATGTTAGGAGAGCTTCCCATCCCCAAGAATCATAAGGATCATCATTTGAAGGTTTAGACACCAAAACTCTATTAATCACATAACAGGCATATTGCCCTACTTTCAGCCCAAAAATGAATAGGTATAGAAGGAGTCAGCTAACATAGTTTTAGCAGTTTCAATAGAGTCCATGTCTTCTTTCTTGCGATCACCATTTGCTGTGAGTCCTTGCAATGCTATAATTCCTCCTTGATACTTTCTTGCACAAAACTCATTCATAAGTTGATTCTTGAACTCTGTTCCATGGTCACACCTGATGGTCTTCACTTTATGTCTTAGCTTGTTTTCTAAACCCACAATCAAATCATGAAGCATATCATATGTTTCATCCTTGTAAGCCAAGAAAAACACCCAACTGAATTTACTACAGTCATCATGACCACCAACAGTACTTCTCCTATTTTCACTCTCCACTGAAACAGGTCCAAACATATCCATATGGATCAATTACAAGAGGTTTTCTCTGACATTTCTTCTTCAAACTACTTGCAAGATGCCATGTGTGTTACCCTTTCTACATCCCAACATGAGTGATCACGCTTAAATGTCTTTTGAAGGTAAACCCTAACCAGATTGACCTTTAACCAACTTGTTGATATTTTGAAGTTGACATGCCCCAGTCTTCTTGCCATAGACAACTTCATCCTACCTGTTGACCTTTGCAACCAAACAAGTGATTCCACCAGAGGGAATAATATTCTTTAGATCCAGGCTGTATACATCATTCTTTCTAGGAGCTCGAAGTATCACCAGGTCTTCATCAACAAACTTAAACTTTGGAGATAGGATAAGACACTCCTTGTCAGTGAAGAGGACATTGTGCTTCTTGTCACAGATTTGAGAAACAGATAAGAGATTGAACTTAAGCTCTTCCACATAGCTAACTTTCTCAAAATCTAAGCATGATGTCTTAATGGTTCCTTTTCCTGAGATTCTTCCACCTTTAGAGTCATTTCCAAAAGCCACATAACCACCTTTGAACTCTTTAAAATCAGACAATTGTCCCTGTCTCCCTGTCATACTCAGAGCAATCCACTGTCCGATGATAGCAAGTCCTGGAGATCTTCTTCTGGATTGCCCAGGAACAAACAAATTTCAAAGAATTATACTCTTTTATTTAGGGACCCAAGTCCATAACTGACTTGGATACCCCTAAGGAGTATACATACTCAATAGATTGAGTTGTAAGATCCATTCATCCTATTCAACAGAATCTAAGATAGTTCCCCTTTTGGTCTCCATGTTTGTGTTATGGATTAATCATTGCATTCTTTTTGACAGTTTGTGGAAGTACTGCTTGGGATCCAACAGTACTTCCTTTTCTTTACCAGATAGATATAACATTTTCTTGGGTCTTTGGTGGTCTATGAGAAACCTTGTGTTAGAAACCTGATGATGGGAAAAGCTGAGGTTCTAGGTCCTTAAGTTTATCTATCCTGGATGATAAGTCTACCAGAAACCTTTGTGAAAAGTACGCGTTGGTACTTCCTGGTCTGGCAGGAACTTTTTCAAACCTTCCCTTGTAAGTACTATGTGATGGTATAATTAAAAAAAAAAAAAAAGACTTCCTTTGGTGAAGGGTACCTAGAGTTTCTTGAGAAATTATAATGGTTCACTCCTATTTGCGTTAGTTCCACACTGATCTTGTGGTCCCTTGAACCCAGTGTTCCCCTTAGGTTTTAATGAGTTTGGCGTTTGTTTTGAAGGTTTCTTTCATGTAGATTTACAGTCTTGATTAAGTGGGGGAAAAAAAAATTAGACTGTAACATACAAACATAATTACCCCCTTTGTTCCCAAGTCCCTTTGTCCCTAGATTCTTGACCAATACTGAGTTGACTGGTTTGGTGACTTGTTTCCAAAAGATAATTTTACTATTTTCCTGTGCTAAAAACAGTTTTCTTTTGAATTTCATAACAACAGTCCTCTTCAGTCATCACTATCCACCCAATCTTCAATTATGACTTTTATTTTCTATCAATTTCTGGTTGACTAGACTTTGTATTCTCTTGATTAAGGACCTTATTCCTAATAGCTAGTTCATTTATCCCTGTAAAAGAGACATTTGCCCTAGGTGGTATGATAGTACCTGTTGAGTGTGAGGTACTGAATGAAATCCTATTATCTTTTGGAATGTTTGTATATAAAATTCATCGAATTGGTACTCCCAGAAGAATTGGTTCACTATCATTGACTACTACTAACTCAACCCCAAATCCATACATGATTATATCAGACAAATACCTTTTTTTGTTTTAGAACTTCATTTTGAAAGTACTGAAGCATTTGACATTTTTTCAGTTTACTTTGAAATCATCTCTTTCATTAGGCTTGAGCTAGTTCCTTTTGTTTGATCTTCAAGTTTCAAATCCCTTGACTTTAAGTCATATTCTATCTGTTCATGACTTATCACCCCATGCATAATCATTCTTTACATGTTGTTTTTAAGGTAAAAGATTTCCTAATGACTCTAAGCTCAATTGATATCTAGAAATTATAGTCCTAGCTTTTTTGAAAATAACTCTTTCAGTTTGATACTTTCAGCAACTTTTATAAAAATTTACTACATTTGGGAACAGTAAGGTACCTCTGAGTTTGTACCATCAAAGCGTAGAGATCACTAGTGCATCATCACTTTGGTTGGCTCCAGTCCCAAAATCATCAAGTCCATCTTGTCCAAAGTGCATGTGCTCTGCATCAAACTCTATGCTCCAATCATCTTGTTCAACTCCAGTTCATGTTGCCATCATCAGCATATTCACTGGTTTCAGCAATCAAATTCCTTGGTCCAATCAATAATCTATCATGTTGTCTGTTGCAACCAAGGCCTTTTTGAGTTTTAATCTCAATAGCCACAATCCTCTTTTACCATTACGACCATTTGCTTGTTTACTGGTTATTTTAGCAAATCTACACCTCTAGCAAAATGACCTAATTGTTTGAACTGTTAAAGCATTCCAATTTTTGACTTATCAAAGGTAATCCCATTCTTGGTTGAGGTCCAATGGGTCTCCTTCTTCCTCATAAACTTCCTTATCCTTGCTATTATCATAGCCACTTGCCATCGAATGTCAATTTCTTCCATAGCATCTTCATCAATTTGCAGCAAGTCTTCATCATCATGAGTTGTGGGCATAAATGCTTGTTGAGCAAAGAAGGAACATATGATTTCATCTATGGAAAGCACAGTAGGAGCAGTTGGCACCTTGCTCGAGATAGCTTGAGTATATCCTTCTTGGGATATGGCTGGTTCAGCAGTAATTTGGTTTCAAAGACTGCCTTTGACTTCGGTGACAAAAAGCAATGTATTTGAGAGTTTGAATTGAAACACCCTTAATTCAACTCATACACTTCAAGTTGATGTATAGATCACAAACTCCAATTCATCCTAATCCAGGTTGTCCACGAAACCTTTAGCAACAACATGCACACAGACGGATACTTCTTGAAACTTCAATTGCATCTTCAAGGGATACTGTAGCATCCTATAATTCGCATTCTAAGATGTGCTGAAACCTTTCGAGCTGAAGTCTAGCACGTTCTCTAGATCCGATAGAAAAGTCTCGAATTGTTGTTTCAAGAATTCTTTTGCCATCATTTCTTTGAGGCTTCATTGCCTCCAAACTTGCTTTTATGGCAGTCCATAAGGTTTTTTGCATTTGTGCATCATGAAAACTAAGAAAGATGACTAATCGGGATTTGCAGAAAGCATTTGTTGATAGCTTTCTCATTTTTCTTCTTGCGTTTGCAGCAAGTGAAGTTTTTGGTACTGATGAGGATGCAGGATCAGTTGTGGCTTGGTCTCCATTTGTGATTATATCCCATAGTATATGGTCAGTTATGGGCGAATATACTGTCGTAAAGAAAACATCTTCATAGATCATAGGTGATATTTCACCGTTTCTTGATTATAGGAATTCTATAGTGCAGTACCGGACGAGGGGGAGGGATAGGGTCCTGTTTCAGACATCTTTTATGAGTTTTTAGAAAGATTTTCGATTGATTTAAGAGTTCTTCTATGATCAGAGTCCTCTTAACAAGCTCTGATACCACTTAAGCTCGAAATTCCTTTATGAAACACTGATAAACTGGTCAACTAGCGGAATCTAATTTGCAGACTCAAGATGAACACACAATAGTTTCTCAAACGTTTCTATTATAAACCTTTTGAATCTGCCTAAATTGCAGAATCCCTAAAACAATTACTAATAATTTCTTATCTCGTGTTTTTCTATCTCTAATATCGTTCCTATAGATCCTTATTATCAACATAAGGATAACCCAGTAGATGTACAGTCCTTGTATGACATAACCACCTAATCAATACTAAACAATAAACTAACTGTTACAAGATAATTACCAACATAACCATTTAAAATGATACTCCTTTAAGATTCCTTATCCACGGCAGTACTTCGAGCTGTGACTGCAGTACCATGACTTTCTACGTAGCATGTACTGTTGACATTTTGCTTAGCAGTCGTTGACCGGATGACTTGTTTTCCCAACAATAATATATGAAATTACCAAACTACCCTTGAGGACAAAAGTAGAAAGGAAAATTCTCACAAATACATATAATAATACGTATATTACCGGTAAGTGATTACCGGGTCCGATTTCACCCGAAATGAATTGAGTGAAATTGAGACACGTTGTTTTTGGACAAATGAATTTTTGAATTGGTAACGAAGATTGATTTTGATTATTTTATTTCTACTAATTGAAATCCAACAATTAAAATAATGCAAACGATAACAATTAAGCAAGAAAAACAATAAAAACGGCACGAAGAACACGCGCCAAATCAAGCAACTAAATAAAATAAAACCTACGATTTGCAAATTTAATTTTCAAAAACCTAAATTAAATACAAAAGAAAAATTTTAAGAAAAGAAAATTATTTTTATTTTTTTTTATTTTTGAATTAATTATGAAAAAAAAAAACTAATTTAATGATTAAAAATCTTGGAAAATAACAAATTAATTCCACAGAGGACCTCTGAAAAAATGATTCTTAAACTTTAGAAAAATCTAAGAAATGATAAAAATTCAGAAAACCATTTTTAACTATTTTTTTATAATAAAATCTATTTTATAAAACTAATTTAAAAAGCTAAAAATGGAAATTAAAATCTAAAAATGGTAAAAATGATTTTAATGCATGTAAATCTTAAAGTAATTATTCTAAAACTAAAAACTATTTTTTTGTATTTTTAAAAATTATTTTTCTTTTTTTTATTGATTTTTTAAATATTTAAACCAAGAAAAATGATAAAAATTAATCTATTAATGAGAAAAATCACAAATAGTCCTAAACTATGCAAGGAACAAGGGAAAAATAATAGCAAGCAAACAACTAATCAAATAAGCCCTGAATAAACTAAGTTAAGCTACGACTTATAAATAAGCCACAAAAGTAAAATTTGTATAAAACAAAAATGAAAAGGAAAAGGGACGGATGAGCTAATGTAGCAAGTTGGTTAAGTATCTGTGTGTTCAAAGGCAAGGTCGTGGGTTCGAGTCCCAGGCCTTGCTTTTTGCTATTTTTTTATTTTTGAAACCTTAAAAAGCAAAAATGAAGATAAGCTATAAACAAAAACTTTTGTGAAAACAATTATTTTAAAGCCTATACAAATAATCTAGAAATTAGCGTAATCAAAATCAGACAGAATATTAAATAACTTATTTATTTTTTTTGGCTTTGAAAAACTCTATAAGCTTCCAAAGGAAATAAGCACTCAAACAAATCTAATAAGCACTACTAGCTAAAGTCCTACCCTAAAAAGCTAATTATTGACAGAAAAAAAGCACAAATGAGGAGAAGTCTATAAGCTAAAATTCAAATAAGCTTTTATGAAAACTTTAAAACCTAACAGACCAAACAGCTTACTTTGAGCTTATTTTCCTATAAGCTAGTGGACTTTTAAGACAAAAGAGCTTAAAGAAGCTGAAACTTAGACCTACTAGCTACTCAAAAATGCTTTTTGAAAGAGATTGTGACAACAAGAGCTTATAGAAAAAGTTCTTTGAAAACAGACATCTAACTCAGCATATGCTGAGTTTGGATTTTGAATTTGAAAAGACAAAAAGCTATTTTAAAAGCTAAAAACAGATGATCAAATGAGCTTAACTTCAAAAAGTAAATGAAACCAATTAACATTTACCCTAGATCTAAATTGTGTGCAAATATCTTAATCTAATTCCTACAATTACCGTTCTGAAAATTGATGATTAGAAAAAGGCTACTTGACACTTATAACTGCTGATTAAGTTGACACAATTGAACCCAAAATTAAAAACTTAAATGCAGACCTAATGTAAACGACTTCTACACTTATTAAAAACACAACTAAGAGCAAATAAGGACACTACAATTACCAGGTGTGATTAGAGCTTATAAACCAAACTAGACTTTAACAGATTTGAACATATATTAAACTAACTTATGAGAACCTAAATAACTCTAATCTAATTAATAAATCTAGCATAAACAGATTTAAATGAAAGATTAAAACCAAAATCCGAAAACCAAATGGCCGCTAGCAGTACTAACTTGTGGTTAGTACTGCTATGCCAAACACCCCCTTATTTTTATCAAAATTCATTTGAGCTCATGAAATAGAGATCTAGTGAACAAGTATCAAATACAATGTTGATGACTTATTACAAATCTAATGCGCAGAATTTTATCAACTGAATAAACCAAACTAACATTTAATAAGCCTAATGGCTTATTTTTTTAGATTTTTTAATGATTTATGAAGCAAAATTATGAAAACTATGATCTAGACTATTGAAGCTAGAAACAGATAATCAAACTTAACTAATAAGACATAATAAGCAAGTATATAAGCAAATTAAGCAGATTTAAACCAAGAAATTAAGGACAGAAAAGATAAATGAGAACTTACAAATGCCTTAGCTAAACAAAGGCTTAATTTGCTCAAAGAGCTGTCAACAAGCTCTAGCTTATCACAAGGATAAGCTAGTAAAGTCCAATAAGCTCTTCCAGAGTAAGCTTATCATCCAAGTAGCTTAGATCCATATAGCTTAGGTATTAATCTGATTTTAAGAGTTTAAGTATATTAAATGACTAATTTGAGCTCAATCTGAGCTTAGAGACTCAGAGAGCTTATGAAGAGCTTATAAGAGTAGCTTGTGAAACAGTTGAACAAAAGCATTTGAGATATATAAAAGCTTATAGGTAAAAACAGATTGTGAACAAGTAAACTATGATTTTATTGATTTAAAACTGAATACAAAACTTTGAAAATGAAAATTACAAGAGCAAGTTACATGAAAATGAAAATTTTACTTAAACTACTAACTACTAAAAAATGGGAAAAAGGAGATGTTGTGTGTGTGAGGCTTGCTCTCTATTTATAGCCTTGGAGTGAAGCTTCTAGGAGTCTAGCCCGCTCCTCTTATCCATGATCTTAGCCCTTAATCCTTTGATCTCATTTATGGTCCAGTTCTGGATTGATTAATGATACAGCAAAACGATTGCCAACGTGCATTCAGTTTGTCAGACCATGTTCTTTTTTCTTCTTGCACTAGATTTACAGATGTAAACCCCAATCATTGGTGTGCTTCTTTCAATGCCCACGTGTCCTCCTTGTCCTGTTTTTGACCAATAAGAGCCTCAAGTGACGTTTCCTTTTGCCATATAGGAGCTTGGTGCTTGAATTGAGAGCCACATCATCAATTTGATTTTACCCTTTGATTTGAGTGGGGTTAATCGTCGAGAACGACGATGAATAGTAAATTTCCCTTGCGCCTTTTTTAACTGAATATGAGGGGTGTTTGACTCGGGGAATTGGGTCGTTGACCTGGGCCCGGGTTTAATAACAAAAGGATTGGGCCATGTGTTTTAGTTTGGGTTATTATAGAAAGATAACGACCGTTATGTTTTTATATTTAAAGAGATAACGGTGTTAGGGCTTTAGGGGTTTTTATATGTAAAATGGTTTTACTTATGGGATTGTTTTGTTAATTTTTGGGGTTTTGTCTTCTTGTGGTTGACCAGTTAACCAAGAGTTGACTATGTTGACCATTGATAGCAATCTTCCGGCTCTTTTGTACTCTTTTCGTTCCCGTGTCCGTGTTTGTCCGGCTTTGACCGTTTTCTTGTGTTATTTGTAATATCCTTACCTACACAATCATAAAGACAAAACAAGCAATATACAAGCATTTTATGCAAAATTTTATCTTTTTAGGGACATTTTGGATATAATAAAGATATGTGATTTCTCACATATCAGAATCCAATATCCAAATCTTATTGACTAACATTTATCTTTAAGCATACTTAATAAACGGTTTAGGATTTACGTAGAGACCCTTCTTAGTATGGGGGGATCTATCGATTGGATTGTGCCTGCAGTCGTTGTTTTCGCGTAATCCCGTTTTTACCACCAAAATACCAAAAAAAATGAAAAAAATTAAATAATTTTCAAAAATAAAATAAGTGTTTTGTCGCAATTTTAACTTTCCTACTGGGTAGAATAAGAATAAATTTTGACTCGATCGAGTGTGTTGAGCTCTAGATTGTTTGTTAACTTTTAGACTAAGCATTCGTGGATCTTTTTATTAAAGATATTAAATTCGCGAAGAACGAGAAATGATAGAGTTAAGTATGAGTTGGATGCTAAGCAAGGATTATTTAGAAATCTTACAAGCTCATAAGTGTAATTTGTGGCTTTTTCTCCCATAAGCTCCTAACCGGACTAATAATACGTGCTATTTTTGAAAATTAAACTCAAATCAACAATTTTTGAAATGTAGTCAATAATATTTTTATCTTAGTTCAAATTTATACTTAAATTTTCCAAAAAGAAGTCTTCTCTATATATCATGGTATAAAGTTTAATGAAAAAAAATAATGATGAATAAGGTAATAATATAATCTATAGGCTGATAAAAGTTTACTGCCTCTTGCCGGCTCACAACCGATGTGGCAGTCTTCAAAAGAAAGCCCATAGTAAGAATCTTAATCTGAGACTGATAAAAGTTTGCTGCATCTTGCTGGCTCACAACCGATGTTGCAGCCTTCAAAAAGGTCGAGGATTTCAATTGCATCATGGTTATATTAATGTTAAGTGCAATAAATGAGAGTTAATAAATATAGGGAAAATCTCTTTTTCTTAAATTTAAATATGCTTTCGAACTAAGACTATTTCATTTTAAGTTGTGGTTGTTTTAAATAAGTTATGTATAAACGGGAAACCTAAGAGTTTTTGAAACCGAAGGTCCGTGAGTCCCGATACTAGTCTCTGTGGGGTGTCAAAAGCCTGGTCACTTAGCCGCAAGGTTGAGATGTGCCGAGATGAAAGTCGCTACATGGGATGATCTCGCCTTCAAACTCATTATTCTTGGGTGGAACGTGAAGCAATAGAATTTTGCAAAATGTTGATCCACGGTTGAAATTCGAAATAAGCACATTTACCTAATATATAATAATTGTCGGGAGTGAAAAGTTCACAAGTTACAAATATAAGTAGTGTTAGCATCTTAACTTATATTTAACAGTGATTTTGTTTTAAGCTTGGTTTGGAATAAATGAAAAGTCAAGAACGATGAATTTATCCTTTTTGGGGCATTTTAGGATTGAAATGTTTCTTGTTCTATGATCCTTAAAAGTTATAAAATAACGAAAGTCAAATACGTTAGTTAGTTGCTTAAAAAGAAAAAAAAAAAAGGGTGCGTGTGGTTTATGGAAAAAAAAGGGATGTTTGTTTGCTTCACGTATAACACCACCGAAGGGTCGTTTGGTTTTGTTGTAGAAACGAAGGGGTGTTTGTTTTATAGGTTATAGCAAAAAGGGTGCGGTTTGGTTTGTAAAATAAGCCGAAGAGGGTGCGTTTTGGGTCGGGTCGGGCTGTGGGACAGTCGGGTCGGGTTGGGTTTAGCAGCTAGGGGTGTTTGTTTGTTTGGGTCGCGTCGGGTTTGACAGCGGGGTCAGCCCGAGGGTGGGTTTGGTTCGCGAGGGTGGGTTTGGCTGTAGACAGCCGGGGTGTGGGTTTGTTTGGTTCGGTTATAAAAACCACCAGGGGTTGCGTTAGGGTGGCAGTCAACCCACCACAAGGGTGTGTCGGGTTTGGCAGTCACCACCTCACAAGGGGTGTTGTTTTCTGTGGCAGCCCACCCCAAGGGCGTGTTTGGTTTGGGTGGCAGCAAGAAAGCCACGAGGGGAGGGTGCATCGGGCTGGGTTCACAGCCGCGAGGGTGCGTTTGGCTTGTCTTATAACACCAAGGGGTGTTTGTTAGTTTGTTTGTTTGGCTGTCGAAAAGCCGGGACAGCCGAGGGGCTGTCGGGGTTGGGTTATAACACAAAGGGGCGTTTGGTTCTTGTGGTTATCACCGAATATAGGGTGCGTTTGGCTTAACAGCCACGCACAAGGGTGCGTTTGGCTGTCCATCAGCCGGGGTGCGTCGAGTTGTGTGTTGACACCGAAATAAAGTGAGTTTGTTTAACACAAATATATAAATTGTTTCATTTAATCGATTTATATATAATGTGATGAAAAATATTAGAACTTGCGCGGTCTAGTTAAAATATGATATTAATATTAAAACGAGACTGATATTAATGTATAAGTGATATTAGACACATTTGAGACGAGATTTGGACTAAAAATGGACTTTAGTGCCTTTATGAAACGGATAATATAAAACAGAAAATAGAATGTGGGATTCGGAATTCGAGACTTTGATAAGTTAGACTTTGGTTTACAAAATATAACAAATTATATTTTGACGGACGTTTAGACATAAAACGGGACTTCTAACTCCCAATAACGAAGAAACTGGATCGAAATCAGAATATACACTTTAGTTATAAAATAGGTTATTTTTAATAAATATTAAAAATGACAGATTTATTAATTAAATGATTTGATCACTTTCGAGTCCGTTTCAGCCTTCCGGCGAAACACGAAAGTTGTTCGTAATGGCATTTTACTTTGCCGCGAGGCTTATCAGCTTTAGAAATTGAGATAAGTTAGGATTGGACGGAAATAGTATATATTCATAAAATATACTCAGGGTAAGACTTACATGACGACGCAGTGATTTTATCACATGTATATATGACTGCATACATATAAAAATATGTATGATTTCGTGGTAACGATGTACGCATCGTTGATCGTATTTAATACGTGTATTATAATCGAACGACATAATTATAGGTCGTAGTCGAGATCGTTGCAGATTCAGTTGTGATTTAATTGGATTAATTGATCGTGGTCTTTAATCAATGTGAGTTCATAGCACTGCTTTTCAATATCTTGATGTTTTTATAACCCGCGAGGGGGATACATGCTTGTCTACAAATTCTTATACTTACTCGGTTATCTTATAACAATGTGATTGTTTTAAGGGATTTTGATCAAGGTGAGTTTATAGCCCCATGTTTTACTGGTTTTACATATATTTTTGGGGTGAGAACATGCTATTTACAAATGCATTTACAGGATTGTTTACAAATTGGTTTACATACTTATTTGCATAGCTCGCTATGGGATACATTATTTGACTTCATTTTTGGTCACAAATGCATACTTTACATTTGAAATGATTTCGGATTAGCTTAGGCTGATTGAACTGATATTTATACATTACTGCCCGGGTGTTCTTGGAGGGGACACTGGTAACGGGAGTACATATTTATACGCATAATTGTATCACTGCCCCAAATTAGGGTACATACAAGTCTACGTCACAGCGTCATGAACTGTAAATCACTTGGAGGGTGAGCGCGAATGTTATGAAATAGATCTATTCGGATGTGGATCATGTTCGGGTGATTAGCGATCACTTGGTCAGCGAAATTATAGATCTTATCGGGATTGGACAACCACCGTTCGGGTGATTGTACCACCAGGTATCGAACGTTATAACATGTGGATCATTGTGGGGGACTACTGGGCACCCCGAACATACATCTTGGAATATTTTGGTGACTTTACATTGTCATGCATTTTTTATAAATCTTTGGGATTAGATTGGTACTTTTGTAACATATATGTGTTGTGCCATTTCTTTATAAATCTTTGGATTTTTACATGTACTGTCGATATACAGTGGATTACTTTTATATTATAAACTAGATCTATTGATCAACAAATTTAATGTTGACACTCTTTAGCATGTTTTTATCAGGTGAATTAGATGCTGGGAACTATTTGATGTGCATTGGAGTCTTACATTCATGCTTTTCATTGTGATGCAAATTATGGGACAAAGTATATTTAAATTCAGATTTTTTTATTGAATCAACAAATGTTATTATTCAAACGACACCTAGAGGTCGTTCTCTTGTATCTATTGCTGTGTATTACGAAGTAACACCCCATTTGGTATTCCGCTGCGTTGTAAATGATTTTTGGGGGTGTTACAGATTGGTATCAGAGCAATGGTTATAGAGAACTAGGTTGCATATTTTACCCTAGATATTAACCGTTTTTCACATAAATTGCATCACATAACCGTTTTCACAAATAATTGCATCACAACAAACATTTTCAAAGTGCATACACGCTACTTGCTTATGTGCTTTCATTACGTGCTGCATTGAGTGCTTACGTGGCATACATATATATGATATATATATGCTTGCTTTCCTTTCGCGTATATCGTACGATTATTTATATAAGAGTTATTTATATAAATACCGGAGCGTTTCTTAAGACATTGTGAGTTGCACAATGGTCTCAATTATATGTCAGACATTGTGAGTTGCACAATGGTCTCATTTTGTTCTCAGACATTGTAAGTTAAACAATGGTCTCTAAGAATATTATTTTTCTTCATAACTTTATATAATATCGTATTACGCGAAAGCCGTTATAATTTTGTTACATGGAATTAAGTATGAATTTAAGTATTACAAGTCTTGTATAGGCGGGACTTGTAATATGAGGATTGATATGAAAATTGCTATGTTAACAAAGCCGTCACAGTTCTGTTTACACGGGATTGTGTATGAATCTAAGTATTGCAAGTCTTGTATAGGCGGGACTTGTAATAGGAGGATCGATATGGTAATCACTATACTGATTTGTTTATAGAGATCTTTACCTTATTTACTCTAACCGAGTACTCATTAATTATCTTGAACTTTATTTGATCTCGCCTGGCAGTTTTTACTCCCAGCTTTCAAAGACGAGTTTTAAATCACTCGTCCCATACTCAGTAGAACACATGCATCGTCATGTCAACCACCTTGAAGGTTATGAGAGTACGCGTATTGCACCGGGAATTATTAAGTAGGATGATTTATAATTTATTTATTTGAAAGGATTGGGACGCCTCTTCAGTTAAATAAATAAATTATAAATCACCGAACCATAAGTTTATCATTTCTTAGTTACATAAATTTGGACGCTTCTTTATGTAAATAAGAAATTATAAATGAGTGGGCTTAATGGTATCCGATATGACACGGGTATGAACCTGAAATCAATGATCATCAGAATCCGTTAAAAGGGTCTAGAGACACAATCGTGTCTTACTACTCAGCAAAATCTTAAGGCCTCACTTGGAGCTACCTTATCTCATTCTTAAGTTATTACTTTTGCCATTGCAAGTCCTTGAAAAAAAAAAATAATCACGATCTGTCTGTGGAGCTAACAGACCTGAGTGTCATATCCCGTCACCATTTGTTATAGTATTGACGTTATGGTCGCTACTGTTGGGTCCTGGAGCGGTCCCGACTGATACAACTTTATCCAATAAGTAATGCAACTCCCTTAAACGAGATAAACACCTATCGACAACAGATAGTTGGACTATTCATTTCGGGCCACTAGTAAGAAGACTTAGGTCGCGATACATCCTAGTACTGACAAGAACTGGCAGTTGAGTGTGCTTGAGTGAGAGTAGCACTGGGTTGGGTGACCTGCGGGAAGTCCTAAGCAAGGGACACAAAAGCAAAGCGGTGAGCATGCGGGGACAAAGCAGTCATATTTCGGTCTGAGTTGGGGATGTTCGGTGAGAGATGCGATACCAGTGGGTTAATATCAATCATTTAAAAAATGGTGACGAATTTTTCTAAAATACTTTCTACCTTTGATGGATTTATATCCTGGCATAACTTAGCCATAATACTGTTGGTATGTTGAGATAAGTTCGAAACATTAATCATTGCTGAAGAAAGTTTCATCGTCTTGCTTTGATACGGTTTATCAGATTTTAAACCTTTTACTCGGTTAACACAACGGTTAACACATTTTTATATTGGGACGAGATTTCTTTAAGGGGTTGGTTCGGTAACATCGAAGAATTTTCGACATTTGAATGGACGATGTCAATCTTGGACTTTTAAGGGTCTGGCTTGACTTTATGATGATCATCTAAATCATCGTTTTCACGACTCGGACTTAAAGCAATTTGATGAGGAAATGACATGCCTGACAACTTTATGTTTTGACCGTGACCTGAAAGAGCCGGAAAAGGCGACTTTATCAATACAGCCACCGCAAATTATTCGAACAATTTACATATAGCGGACACTCAAAAACAATTAATTGTTTTTAGTTATCAGTATTTATTTAATAAATAATATTAAATATAAATTATTAATCATTTTAATTAAACAGCAGTTTTTGAAAACGCGACTATTCGAGTTGAAATCCATTTTTATTTCGGACGACGAGAAACCCTGTTCTTAAAAGGAATAACAGTTATTTTATCTTTATGTATAAAATATTTATGAATTATTATCAAGACGAATACTCTTTTTATCAGGATAAATGATTTGATAAAAACAATGCGCAAGTTTAGAGTGTTGTATCGTACGTTGGTGCTCAAATGAGTCACCGAATCTCGTATTTATAATAATCTTATAAAATTGTTACAAAAATATAACCCCCAAACTTTTGAAACTTGTCCCATTTCATTTTTTATTTATATCATTTTATTCATCTTCATCTCTCTTTCATCTCACATTATACACAATCCCACCTCTAACTTCTCTCCCTCCTTTCTTCTCCGCGAGCTCCACCCGACGCCAGTCACCACCACTCGCCGCCGAACACGGAAAACCTTTACGGCGGGATTTATCCGGCGGAAGAACCCAAAGTTATTCACCACTCGATCTAACCTATCCCACCAACCCACCTCTCATTCTACGAGCTATATCCACCATCAACACCACCACAGCCCCGCCACCATCTCCATAGCCGAACTACATCATCACCATCATCATATCAAAATCACCAAACGAAGAAAGTGCGTTTGGTTTTGTTTATGAAAACGAAGAAGGTACGCTTGGTTTTGTTGTAGAAACGAAGGGGTGTTTGTTTTATAGGTTATAGCAAAGAGGGTGCGTTTTGGGTCGGGTCGGGCTGTGGGACAGTCGGGGTGGTTGGGTTGATGCAAGTGGGCGACTGCCGGGGTTTGTAGGTTTGTTTGGGTTGGGAGTATAAACAAACAGGGTGCATCGGGTTGTGGCGTTCTACAGCCGTTGAGGGATGCGTTTGGCTGTGACCACCACGCGACAACGGGTGCGTTCGTTTGGTTTATAACAGAAAAGGGGGGGTGGGTTCGGGTTGAGTTTCACAGACGCGAGGGGGCGTTTGGTTGTCTTTAAACACCTAATTGGGGTGTTTGTTTGTTGGTGTGTTTGTTGGGTTTGGATTGGGACAGCCGGGGCATTGGGTGTGCGTTTCTTTCCGGTTTGTTGGCTGGCGAAAAGCCGGGACAGCCGAGGGAGGCTGTTCGGGGTTGGGTTGTTAAAAAAATATTCAAAGGGAGCGTTTGGTTTGTTATAGCGTATAGGGGGTGCGTTTGGTCGTGTCCGAGGCACCAGGGTGCGTTGGGTTTATTTTCACAGCCGAGGGGATGTTGAAACGGTCCTGCGGTTACAGCCGGGTATCACCCGTTGAATTTTGGGTGAATTTAAATTATCACAATTATTATTATACTATATATATATTTATATATATATATATATATTATATATATAGATATTTTATATATATATTTGTTTAATGTTATTTGGATTGTGATATTTATTTGTGTGAGTCAATATTAACTTGCGGGCTAAGTAAAAAACACGAGATAAAATTTATTACGAAATTTTTATATGGTAAATGAGATTTTTGGATATTTCTGAGAAGAGTGTTGGACCATATAATGGACCTGAATCCATTTTATATCCGTATAATTTTACTATCTATATTTTTACATATGTGACGGGAATCGAGATGTTGATATATTATATTTTTGATTTTACTATTATTATACAATTTATAATTTATACGATTGTTTTGAATAAAAAGGACTTTTAGTTTCAATAACGAAGAAAATGGGTGTATCGGAAATATACACTTTAGTGGGAAAATATGTTATTTTTAATATATATTAAAAATGACACATTTATTAATTAAACGATTTGAACACTTTCGGGTCCGTTTCAGCCTTCCGGCGAAACACGAAAGTTGTTCGTAATCACATTTTACTTTGCCGCGGAGAGGGATTATCAGTTTAAACTTAGGATATAGCGGGTAAAAAACTAAAGGTCAAACGTTAAAATGTCATGATCATTTTAAATTAATTTTATTACTTTATGAGTTTACGATTTAAATGAATATATCTAAATATAAGGTTGTTAATATTTATTAATTAATAGTTTTAAGTTCATTATTCGGTTCCTAGGAAGGAAGGTCTAAAAATTTGTAACTTTCTTTAAATATTAGAGATATTTATATGGGACAGAAAATAGTATCATATACATAATTTATAATAATGGGTTAGTTTAAAGACCGCGCAAGTGGATTTTCTTCATCACATGTAGATATGACTGCTTTACATATAAAAATTTGTTTGATTTTCGTCGTTACGATGTAAGCATCGTGACTCGTATTTAGTACGTGTATTATAACGAAAAACGACATAATTATAGGTCGTGGACGAAGATCGTTGACAAGATTCAGTTGTGATTTAATTGGATTTATTTGGGATCGTGGTCTTTAATCAATGTGAGTTCATAGCCGATTTCAATTATTTTGATGTTTTATAAACGCTGGAGGGGATACATGCTTTGTCTACAATCTGATACTTGGTTATATTATATTATGTGTTTGTTTTAAAGGATTTTGTTGAGTTTTTAAACCCATTGTTTTACTTGGTTTTACATATATTTTGGGGGTGAGAAATGCTTGTTTACAAAATGATTTAAACCAGGATTGGTTTACAAAAAATTGGTTTTACATAATTATTTGCTTAGTTCCTATGGATACATTATTTGACCTCTCATTTTTGGTCACAAATGCATACTTTTTTCATTTGAAATAATTTCGGATTAGCATTGCGTGATTTGAATGATAACAATAAAAATTACTGCCGTGTGTTATTAGGAGGCGGGACCCCTCTGCTAACGGGAGTACATTTTTTTACATTTTGCCGTGTGTTCTTGGAAGGGGACACCGATAAAGGAGTATATTATACGCAGTGTTTGTAATCACTGCACCCAAATTACGGTACTTACAAGTCTACGTCACAGCGGTCATGAAACTGTAAATCACTTGGCCGGGCGGAGCCATGCGTATGTTATGAAATAGATATATTCGGATTGGATCACTGTTCGGGTGATTAGCGAACCCTTAGTAACAACGAACATTATAGATATATTCGGATTGGACACAATCCCGTGTCTCGGTGATTAAAGCTACCACCAGGTATAACGATACGTTATAAACATGTCGGATCATTGTTGGGGACTAAAGGGGCCCCCTGGACACATACATACTTGTAACCTTTTTGGTGTACATTACATCTGTATGAGATTACCTTATAAAATCTTGGTTTAAGATTGGTACTTTTGGTGACATAAATGTGTCATGCATTCTTTTTTAAATCTTTGGGGGGATTTTTACATAAGTACTGTGATATCAGTGGATTACAGTCATTTTAAATAATCTATGAAACACTCACCATCTTTAATTTGACACTTTTAAGCAATGTTTTTATCAAGGATGAATTAGATGCTTGGGACTATTTGATGTGCATTGGTAAGCTCCTTTAATTTCAAGCTTCTTAAATTGTGATGCAAATTATGGGACAAATGTATTATTAAATTCAGATTTTTATTAAATCAACAAATGTTATTATTCAAACGACACCTAGAGGTCGTTCTCTTGTATCTATTGCTGTGAATTACGAAGTAACACCCCATTTGGTATTCCGCTGCGTTGTATGTGAATTTTGGGGGTGTTACACTTATTCATAAGCAAACTCTTAATCGTAGGAGAAAATCTTGGCATCAAAAGTAAAGCATCGGCGAAACTAATGTCGAAGAGTAAATCTTGAAAGATTTGAAAGATCTTCTCTATTTGATTCGAAGCTTTGTCACGGGATTTTTGATCATTACGTCGCGAATACGGAATATTCGGCTTAGGTAAAGTCTTCGGAACATCGGGTTCCGGAATTGGAATGGGGTTAACCGGAAGTGGGATGTGAGTGGTACTTCCTTGGAAATTTGTTTGCTCTTTATCCGTTGTCTCCTCGGTTTCTCGTTCCACTGCCTTTTTGGGAGAAGGACTAGTAGGAATCGAGGGTCCCTCGTAAGCAACACCACTTCGAGTAGTGATCACTTTTATCTCACCCTTCGGGTTTGGAATGGAATTACTCGGAAGAGTACCCGAAGTTGAGGCTTGGTTTTGAAAGAATCCACTTAACATATTTTGCAAGTTAGTTTGAAAAACATTTTGTTGATTCATCAAGACAGCTTGTTGAGTCTTCATCGTGTTTTGAATTTCATTCTTAACTTCTCCTTTCAACGAGTTGATTTGATTTTTCATGTTTCTCATCATTTGATCATTATTTCTCTTGTAACTTGAAAACTCATTTAAAAACTCTTGTTGAACATGATTATTAGGAACTTGAAAAGGTTGGTTTTGAAATCCTTGATTTTGAAAATTTAGAGCATGATTTTTTTAAGCTTGAAAACCTTGATTACCATGAAAATTATTTCCCCGATTAAAATTATTCCTTTGACCTTGATTATTATTGTAC
>BQNB010067580.1:0-34153 GCA_026074375.1 Tanacetum coccineum | reverse complement strand
TTCTTGGACAAATATGGAGGTGCATGTTTAATGCAGTATTGTGTTTATGCTGCTAGGGTTTCGAGTTCGCATTTAATACTGCTGTTAGACGTGGGTATTAAAGCTGCTGTTGGTTAATACTGCTTGTTGGTTTGATTAGTGCTGCCAAGTATAAATAATTCGTATTGGTAGTATGATTTTTTTGCTGCTCATACATGTTAATACTGGTGGTACATATGTTAGTGTTGCTCATGAGGATTTTAGATTAGCAACAGACCAGTGACACTTAAAGAATCACAAAAAGCCATGGGAGGAAGGAGTAACCTTAACAATGGTAATTACTTAGTACTGCTTCTTTTAAAAGTTAATACTGCTAGCTTTGAGTTTATACTGCTTGGTAAATTTTAATACTGCTAGAGTATGGATGTTTGTACTGCTAGCGTATAGCAGTTAATACTGCTAGGCTTCTTTTGGTAGTTAATACTGCTCGAGATTACATGGTTTATGCTGCTAGTAGTATCCGATATCAGATGACACGCACATGGTTTGGATCTTGGATTGAACAGGATGCTTCGTTTAAGGGGAAGCTAACAGATTGTTTTCGGTTTTGGTTTATATATTCTTAACTGATTTTAAAGGCTCATATTTATTGGTTTAATTGGTTACGAAGAGGATTACTTATCACCTATTTGAAGTTGAAGTGGAATTATTTGGGTTTGTGTTTTATCATACCTTTTAGCAGGAGGTAACTTGTTTGTGTTTTTAATGTTGTGACGAAGACTTGTCAAAATCTAGCAAAGGTATATTATCTCTCTTATGGTGCTCAATGTGTACATTTGATATCACTTGGTATGTGTCTCATAGAAGATGAGGATTTTTGTCAAGAGGTTGCGATCTACTTATATTTCACAGATTTATATATAAGTTTGACGTCACGTGGATAGTACAAGATATAAGACACAATTTTGGGTTATTCTACTTCAGCATCAAGTTGGTTATACTTAGTTTTTTTCATCAATGATCATTATATAGAGCCTACAGAATTAAAGATTCAAGAAATGGTTAACATATGGCTTTCAGGGAAGCTTATTGTTAAAATGTTTAACCATTTACATGTGGCATTGAGGTGAAGGTTTTTACTACTGCTAGTCATTATTACTACTGCTAGTGTGAGTTTCTACTACTCAAGTTCATTTTTCTTATTGTGCTTAATGGTGGGTAATTTGAGGAGTTAGAAGGCTTGGATTAGAAGTGTGATATTGGTTTGTAGTGGTCAAGATCAAAGTTGCTTATATTCATATGTCCCCTATTGGATTATGACAAAAAGGGGAAGAAGATGTTAACAGGTACAATTGGCAACTTGTAGATCCTTGGTGTGGCATGGTACAAAGGAAATCTACTTAAGGGGAAGTTTTGTTTCATTCAGGGAGATGATTACATCTCAACTTCAGGGGAAGCTTTGGCTTTATGATGAAGTTCGTACACGACTTTGTTTGTTTTGTCATCATCAAATAGGGGAAGATTGTTGGGATTCTTGATTTGATGAGACAAAGTAAATAAAAGAATGAAACAAAAGGACTTAAATGCAAAGTTGAAATTCTTTAAAAGATGGAAGATTTTCAAGATACTAGAAGATCTCCTTATTTAGATAAAAGATTTAGAAAATAAAGCTTAAAGTTTAAAATATTTATTTGTTTTTCTAATTCTTATCTTTTGTAAAACTAGACTCCTTATGTTATAAAAGGAGGACTAGGCATGTAGGTTTAGTGGTGTGTCAAGATGTAAACACCTAAATGTGTGTGTGTGTATTCCAGGCGTAGAGATGTAGACGCCATATGTTAGGTTTAGCCTCAAGGTCAAGGTAACTTGATCCTGTTACAGTTCATTGATGTAACCGAATTATTCTCATCAAATAATATTGGGGCTTGGGGTGTTGATTCGTCAGATAGTACGTATATATATAAAATATATAAGAATCAAATCAATGATAAAATTCCGGAAGAGATATTCCCGGGTCGTATGTCCCAACGAGGCTGCAATTGAAATTTATCCTGGTTTGATGAGAAATTGAATGATAGAGAAACTGAAACTATTACGTGTTTAGGTTCGATCAGGTGGTATCAGAGCCACGGGGCTCGTAATCTAGGATCTACAAGGTGTTTTGGTTTCGTGTCTATCAAGGAAAAGAGGTAAGAATTTTATGTCTTGGTTATCATGTCGAATCTGGTGATATTAGGGTTTTTTAGCAACCCTAATTCGATATAACAGGAAGTTTGTTCACAATTGTTGTTGATTGGTTCGCAAAACAAAGGAGAAGATCAAATCTTAGCTTAAAAGGTTACAAATGTTGTTATTGTTTACCACTGCTCAAATTTGTGACAGATTAGCAACAGATCAGTGACACTTAAAGTGTCATAAAAATCCACGGGAGGAAGGAGTAAACAGATCTGTGACAGTTTAGTGATAGATAAAGTGTCACTAAATGATATGGGAAGAAGAAGAATGTACATTAGTGACAGTTTTGTGACATTAAAAATCATCGGATACTTTAAATGAAAGGTATCCTTAAATAGTGGTTATAAGAAGATCATGGTGGTTTTATGGTTATTGGATTAGACCATAGCTTATTGAATGTGAATATCATGTTCTATTTGATGTTCGTACACACCTCCAACAAGGTATGAAGAATGAAGTTAAGTCTGATTAATACTGCTACAGTCGCTACCACAGGTATGGAAGTTTTATTTGGGTCTTGTGAATCAGAGGAGAGTCTTATAATTCAAAGCTGCGTGGTCTGAATATGGATGCGTGGTTATTAGCAGTTTGGGTTATGATTCGTTTATTTGGGAATGATATTTGCTATGATATGAAAACCCTTAGTTTTTAGGAATTGTATTTTGCTCCTATAAATATCAGATTCCGTCGTTTGGTAAGTGTTATTAGTATTGCTTCAAGTTTGTACTGCCAATGAATTTGATTTAATACTGCTTGCTGCCAAACGAATGATTAATGATGCCAGTAGTAGGAAATATTTTGGTTAATACTGTTTGTGGGTTTTAAGTTTATGAAGAGAAGTTTTTGTCATGTGGTTTGAAGGACAGGTTTAATGATAATGTTGCTTCAAAATTGATGTGGTTATGTGCTTCATTTGCAAGTATATGAGATAGTGCTGCTTATGTTGGTTACTGCTGCCCGAAGACAACTTAATGCTGCTAACATATTTAGTTAATGCTGCTAGAAGTGTTACTACTGCTACGTTTGTAAGTTAACGCTGTTAGTTTTGAAAGCAGTCAGTTAATACTATCTTGTTCTTAAACGTTAATACTGTTAGTATTGCCCGATGTTGGATGACACACATTTTTGTCAAGACTGCTAGTTAAAAGGATCTCGGACAGAAAGAATGGTCTTGGTACTTGATTGGTTATAGGAGTCTCGTACAACACACACAGAAAGGCTTTAGAGTGTTTGGATACATCCTCCTAGTGATCAAGATGCTGATAATGAATAAACTTGATGATTAACAAGATGAATATCAAGTTTAGGGGAGGATTGTTAGGAATTAGAGCCTATTACAACTTAATGCTACTGGTTCAAGTTTGTGCTGCTGTTGAAGATTAGAGAAAATTGTCTAAGTCATTAGTGCTGCTAGTGTAATAGTTAGTGCTGCCAGTACAAAGTTGGTACTGTTAGTTTATTAGTATTGTTAGTTATATTAGAAGTACAGTTAGTTATAATAGTTAGTACTGCTAAAGTGATATGCATGAGATATATTAGGATTAGATATGTATTGATCACTTGATGCGATTTGTAAGACCATTAGGGTTTCCTTGGTGTATAAAAGGAATCCTACGGCATAGATCTAGATATCAAGTTTTATATATTTTTCATAGCAAATATAGTTAGTATTCATAGTTTCAAGGTTATTTTGTAACTTTGATTATGTTTAATATATTGAAAGTTTAAGATCTTGTTTTATTGTTTCATTGTTCTTCTTAGTATTACAAGCTAGATTCTACATAGTTTGTAGTATTTACAATCTTAGTTTCTACTATAGTTGTTTTGGATCTATCTAACACAACTAAGATTTAACAAGCTAAGTAAGATCTGTTCAAAAGGGATCAACAAGTGGTATCAGAGCTTGTGAGATAATTTGAATAATGAAGAAACTATACATTATACAAGATCTCATATTCAAATAAAAGATGGAGTCACAATCAGAAACTACCCAAACAGTGTCTGCACTAAAACTTCTAGTACTCAAAACTAGAGACTATGATCTCTGGAGCATGAGAATAGAGCAATATCTTACTCACACTGATTATGCTCTTTGGAGGATTAATTGTAAATGGTGATCGCACTGCTATTTACATCGCTAGTGTTGGTACTAAAGGTCTCATTCCTCCTAAAACTGCTGAACAAAAGCTAGCAAGAAAGAATGAATTAAAAGCAAAAAGCACTCTGTTGTTGGCCATTCCTGATGAGCACCTATTGAAGTTTCATGGAATCAAGGATGCAAAGACCTTATGGGAAGCAATCAAGGCTAGGTTTGGAGGCAACAAAGAATCAAAGAAAATGCAGAAAACCATTCTGAAGCAGCAATATGAGAATTTTGCTGCATCAAGATCTGAAGGACTAGATAAAACCTATGATAGGTTTTAGAAACTCATCAGCCAATTGGAAATTCATGGTGAAGTTATCTCTCAGGAAGATGCAAATCTGAAGTTGCTGAGAAGTCTACCATCAGCTTGGAACAATATTGCTTTAATCATGAGAAACAAATTTGATCTAGACACGTTGAGTATGGATGATTTGTACAACAATTTGAACGTGTATGAAGCTGAGATTAAAGGATAATCAAGCTCAAGCTCAAATTCTTAGAATGTGGCTTTGGTATCTTCAAAAAACACTTGCAGTACTAATGAAGCAGTTAATACTGCTCATGAAGTTTCTACTGCTAGTTTACAGGGACAAGCTTCTTCCTCAACTTATGTTAATGATGTCATGTTTTCCTTCTTTGCTAATCAATCTAATAGTCCATAATTGGACAATGAAGATCTGGAGCAGATTGATACTGATGATCTTGAAGAGATGGATCTCAAATAACAGGTGGCCATGCTTACCATGAGGGTAAAAAGATTCTTAAAGAAGACAGGAAGGAATTAGAATTTCAATGGCAAAGAAACTGTTAGCTTTGATAAGACAAAGGTTGGATGTTACAACTTCCACATAAGAGGTCACTTTGCTATAAAATGCAAGGCACCAAGGATTCAAAGGAATAGAGATGGAGATGCTCCAAGAAGGGTTGTACCAGTGGAAACTCCTACAAATGCCTTGGTTGTTCAAGATGGGATAGGTGGTTATGATTGGAGCTTTCAGGCTGAAGAAGGCATCACAAACTTTGCTTTAATGGCTTATAAATCCCAAGGTTCATCAAGTTCATCAAGTTCAGACTCTGAGGTACATACTTGCTCTAAAGATTGTTTAAAATCATATGAAACTCTTTAAAAATAGTATGATCAACAACGTGAAGCTCTTAAAAAATCTAATCTAGAAATTATAGGTTATCAAATGGGATTAGAATCATTAGAAGCTAGAATAGTTGTTCATGAAAAGAATGAAGTTGTTTATGAAGAAGACATTGCATTTTTAAAGTATGATGTCCAAGTAAAATATTTCTATCAAAGACCTTAAAAATTAGTTAGAAGAAGCTTTAAAAGAGAAAGATGATTGGAAACCTAAACTAGAAAATTTTGAAGAATCATCAAAGAATCTAACTAAACTGATAAATAGTCAAATAAGTGCTAAACACAAAGCTGGTCTTGGTTATGATAGTCAAATGAATGAGAGTGAAGTGGTTCATAGTGTGTTTAACAGTAGAGAAAGTGATGTGGATGATAGTCCATTAAATGATAGATTCAAAACAGGTGAAGCGTTTCATGCAGTTCCCCCTCCCTACACTGGGAACTACATGCCCTCAAGACCTGACTTATCCTTTGCTGGGTTAGATGATTCTGTCTATAAGACTAAAGTGAGTGAAACTATTGCATCAAAAACTAGTAAGGATAATTTGGAAAAACCTAAAACTGTTAGGCCTAGTGCTCCTATCATTGAAGATTGGGACACTGATAGTGATAATGATAGTGTGTTTAGACCTAAATCTGATCAGACAAAACCAAAGTTTACTAAAATCAATTTTGTCAAATCTGATGAGAATGTGAAATCTGTTAATAAGGAAAACACACATAAGCAAGTAGAGTATCCCAGGAAAAGTCAAAGTCCTAGGGGTAATAGAAGAAACTAGAATGGAATGATGACTCAGAAACTAGGAAATGGTTATGAGTCTATAAAGAAAGCATGTTTTGTTTGTGGAAGTTTCAACCATTTAATCAAAGACTGTGATTTTCATGATAATAAAATGGTAGAAAAACCTATGTTGAATAATAAGGGAAGGGTTACTGGTCAAAGGGAAATTAGACCAGTATGGAACAATGTTTAGAGGGTGAACCACCAAAATAAATTTACTCACCCACATCCTAAAAGGAATTTTGTTCCAACAGCAGTTGTAACAAACTCAGGATAAGTACCAGCTAATATTGCTAAGCAAAGCTCTCTAAGAGCAGCAGCATCAATTAGTACTGCCAGGCCTGTTAATACTGCTGCCCCTAAACCAAAAGTAAATGATGCATTACCCACAACATATTCTTATTTTAAAGCACATTCACCAGTAAAAAGGGCTTTTAACCAAAAATTAGTAGCTAAAACCTATAATCTTAATGAAAAAGTTAAAACTGCTAAGGTTAACAATGTAACTACTGTTGGGCCAAAAGCAGTTGTTAGTGCTGCTGTAGGAAATGGGGAAAATGCTGTTAAGTCCTCAGCATGCTGGATTTGGAGACCAACAGGAAATGTTATTGACCATACCTCCAAAGACAGTGGATCATACATGCTTAAAAGATTTGACTATGTTGATCTACAAGGCAGACTCAAGTCAGTAATGGCTTGGGTCCCCAAGAGAAACTAATTCTCTCATTTTAAGTGCAGGGTAATCTACAATATACTTTACAGGATCAAGGGATTTTTGACAGTGGATGCTCTAGGCATATGACTGGAAACAAGTCCTTTCTTACAGATTATCAAGAGATTGATAGTGGATTTGTTGCATTTGGAGGAAGTCCTAAAGGAGGTAAAATTACTGGAAAAGGTAAAATTAGGACTGGGAAATTAGACTTTGAAGATGTATACTTTGTAAAGGAACTTAAGTTTAATCTTTTCTCTGTCTCACAAATGTGTGACAAGAAAAACAGTGTTCTTTTCACTGAGACTGAATGTCTTGTTCTATCTCCTGACTTTAAGCTACTTGATGAAAGTCAAGTCTTGCTTAAAGTTCCCAGACAGAACAACATGTACAGTTTTGATCTAAAGAATGTTGTTCCTTCAGGAGGTTTGACTTGTTTATTTGCAAAGGCTACAATAGATGAGTCTAATTTATGGCATAGGAGGCTTGGTCATATAAACTTTAAAACTATAAACAAACTTGTGAGGGGAAACCTTGTAAGAGGTTTGCCTTCAAAGCTTTTTGAAAATAACCATACTTGTGTTGTTTGTTAGAAGGGAAAACAACACAAAGCCTCTTGTAAGCTCTATCAGCCAACCCTTACAAATGTTGCATATGGACTTATTTGGGCCAACATCTGTAAGGAGTATCAATCACAAGACATATTGCCATGTTGTCACTGATGACTATAGTAGGTCTAGTTGGGTTTTCTTTTTGGCCACTAAGGATGAGACTAGTGGGATCCTTAAAACTTTTATTACTGGCATAGAAAACCAAATAAATCATAAGGTTAAAATTATCAGATGTGACAATGGAACTGAGTTTAAAAATAATGACATGAATCAGTTATGTAGGATGAAAGGGGTTAAGAGGGAGTTTAGTGTTGCCAGAACTCCACAACAAAATGGAGTTGCTGAAAGAAAGAATAAGACACTAATAGAGGCAGCTAGGACTATGCTAGCAGATTTACTCTTACCTACTACATTTTGGGCTGAAGCAGTTAATACTGCCTTTTATGTTCAGAATAGGGTTCTAGTGACCAAGCCTCACAACAAGACACCTTATGAACTATTACATGGTAGACCACCTAGTATAAGTTTTATGACACCTTTTGGGTGTCTTATAACTATTCTTAATACTTTAGATCCCCTAGGCAAATTTGATGGGAAGGCTAATGAGGGGTTCTTCGTTGGATACTCTATAAATAGCAAGGCTTTTAGGGTATTTAACACTAGAACTAGGATGGTAGAGGAGAACATGCACATAACCTTTCTTGAAAACAAACCCAATGTTGCAGGGAGTGGACCAGATTGGCTCTTTGATATTGATTTACTAACAAACTCTATGAATTATGAGCCAATTACTACAAGGAATCAAACTAATAAGAATGCAGGTATCAAGGATAATATTGATGTAGTACCTACTCAACAATATATTCTGCTACCATTACTTTATGATAGTCCACAGAGCTCAAAAGATGCAGTTGCTAATGATGCTGGTAAAAAGACTAATGAAGAACTAGCAAATGAGGGTGAAAGAAATGGTCAAGAGAAGGAAGGAGGAGCTTCAAATAAAGAAGATGACCAGAATGTGCAAGATTTTAGAGCTGCATTGGATAATTTGCTTGTTCAACAGAAGGAAGGTTATGCTAACAACACTAACAGAGATAGTACTATTAGTCCATCTGTTAGTGCTACTAGGCAAAGTTTTACTAATGCTGATGATCTTCCTACTAATCCTCTTATACCTGATTTAGAGGATACTGGTATCTTTAGTGGTGCATATGATGATGAAGATATGGGTGCAGAGGCTGACCTTAACAACTTGGAAACCACCATGAATGTCAGTCCTATTCCCACAACCAGAATTCACAAGGATCATCCTAAAGACCAGATCATTGGAGACATAAATTCAGCTACTCAAACAAGGAGGATGACCAAGATTTCTGAAGAACATGCTATGGTCAGTTACATCAAAAAGCAGAGGAGAACAAATCACAAAGATTATCAAAACTGCTTATTTGCCTGTTTTCTCTCACAAATAGAACCCAAGAAGGTGACACAAGCTTTGACAGATCCAAGCTAGATAGAGGCAATGCAAGATGAGTTGCTACAATTTAGTTTGCAGAAGGTTTGGAGATTGGTTGATTTACCCAAAGGCAAGCATGCCATTAGAACAAAATGGGTCTATAGAAACAAGAAAGATGAGAGAGGGATAGTAGTTAGAAACAAGGCAAGACTGGTTGCACAAGGTTACACCCAAGAAGAAGGCATTGATTATGATGAGGTTTTTGCTCCTGTTGCTAGGATAGAAGCAATCAGGTTATTTTTGGCCTATGCATCATTTATGGGGTTTATTGTGTACCAGATGGATGTGAAGAGTGCCTTTTTATATGGTACTATTGAAGAGGAGGTGTATGTGTGCCAACCTCCTGGTTTTGAAGATCCACAGTTCCCTGATAAAGTTTATAAGGTAGAAAAAGCTTTATATGGTCTACATCAAGCTCCTAGAGCCTGGTATGAGACCTTGTCTACCTACTTATTAGAAAATGGATTTAGAAGAGGGATCATTGATAAGACTTTGTTTATCAAGAAAGACAAAGGTGATATCCTGTTAGTACAGGTGTATGTAGATGACATCATCTTTGGGTCTACTCTACCAAATTAAGTCTTTATGTGTTGATGTTTGAGCTGATGATGCCACAAGAGATTCTAGATGAGTTATATGGGGAGCTTACTTTTCTTCTTAGGGTTAAAAGTTAAAGCAGAAGATGATGGATCTTCATCAGCCAAGACAAGTATGTGGCTGATATATTGAAGAAGTTTGATTTTGCCACTGTGAAGACAGCAAGCACTCCAATTGAGACTAACAAGGCATTGCTCAAGGATGAAGAAGCTGAGGATGTGGATGTTCATTTATACAGATCAATGATTGGATCATTGATGTACTTGATAGCTTCTAGGACTGACATAATGTTTGCTGTTTGTGCTTGTGCAAGGTTCCAAGTTACTCCTAAAGTCTCACATCTTCATGTTGTGAAGAGGATCTTTAGATACTTGAAAGGTCAACCTAAATTGGGCCTTTGGTATCCTAGGGATTCACCATTTGACTTGGAAGCTTTTTTAGATAGTGATTATGCTGGTGCTAGCCTTGATAGGAAATCTACAATAGGAGGTTGTCAATTTCTTGGCAAAAGGTTGATTTCATGGCAATGTAAAAAGCAGACAGTGGTTGCCAACTCAACAACTAAAGCAAAGTATGTTGCTGCTGCTAATTTTTGTGGACAGGTGTTATGGATTCAAAATCAAATGCTTGATTATGGGTTCAACTTTATGAACACCAAGATTTACATTGATAATGAAAGTATAATCTGTATTGTGAAAAATCCAGTGTTTCACTCTAAAACCAAGCACATAGAGATTAGGCACCATTTCATTAGAGATTCTTATGAGAAGCGGCTCATTCAAGCAATTAAGATACATACAGATCATAATGTTCCAGATCTTCTCACAAAGGTATTTGATGTTAGCAGGTTTAACTTTTTGATTGCTAGCATTGGATTACTTAATCTCTGAAGATGTGTTTGTTAGACTAATGATTAATATGGTTTGGAGATAGTATTAGAGATAAATTTGGAATTTAGTACTGCTAGGCAAAAGTTAGTACTGCTAAGTATAATTAGTACTGCTAGTTATACTTAAGACTGCTAGTTTAAACTGTTAGTATAATTAATACTGTTAAACAAGAAAATACTTTGGATTATGTATTCTTGGTTTTGGACTAACATTTGTAGGCTAAGCATATTGAGTACATGGTATTGAATGCTTCACCTCTGAAGTATTGATTGAGGGGAGGCTAATTATGTCAATATGCAGTCAATAATGGATGGAAGGACATGTAACATCAAACAGAAGTGTGTGAAGAGTCAAACACCTAGGCAAGCAAAAAGAGGTCAGGACACTAAGATACCTTAGTCTGGTGGTCCCCCTGAAAAGGTTGGTAATGAGGTTGTCCATAAGGAGTTGGGTGACAGAATGGAAAAGGCTGCCACTACTGCTTCTAGCTTAGAAGCTGTGACATCCGTCAATTTTGAGGTCAGTACCAAAAGCAAACATACGATAATGAACTCTTTTGATTATTTGTAGAGTCACTTTTATGTGGTCATACTATTTTTAGCATTTAGCGCTTGTTTTTCTAGGAACCATAGTTATACGAACGCACCTTTGACCTAACGATCCTATTTAACGGTCCTAACGACCAATGATATGCTCAAATAACATTATAACAATGTCAAAAAACATGGGAAAACATAATTCATTCACTTTTGTGCCCTTAGGTCAATTCACTTTTCATAACTTGCAAGTTTCCCGGTAAACACGATATTTCGTAAATTTTTATGTTTTTGCACTTACGCTTCTTATAACAGACTTAAAACACTTTAATATGACCTAAGTGTATAAATTCACTCTTAACCAACATTATTTATCACATTTTACATGTAACCTATAATATACCACAAATTATATATATAACTATACCTTTTTACACAAATATTATACCCTTATCATACAAATTACTTCATATATATAACAAATACTTACAAAATAAATATTAAACCTCACAAATCTGTATATTGACCTCCTAGAGCACATAAAAACGTTACCCACACCTCCCATATCAACCAATGGGAGTGTTGGTTTCCTTTCACACCTTTATGTGCTTCATTTCCCCATTTTTGCCATAATTCCTTCCATAACTTCACTCTTTCTCTCACACACTTCTCCCTACTCTCTCTCTCTCACTAAAAACACAGATCCATCCCTCCTCCTCCTCCCAAAAATTCATTCACCATGAAACCACCATCAACCACCACTTAAAAATCTTGTTTAAGACAAGATTCACACTCAAAAGGGCTTGTGTAATCACTCCTAACAAGCTCCTTGATTCGTTTTTCATCCAAGCTAACATTTAGAAGAGTTGTTTCATCTCAGCCTCATCTTCATGTCTTCATAATCTTGGTGTTCTCATAGGTAAGACAAGGGTACAAGACGGCTTGTGCCTATCTTGTACCCGAAAAGTGCCTATTTTGGCTCAAAACACATATTCATCCATTTTCTTTGGATCTAATCTATAAAATAATTTAGCTACTGGATAAATAGTGTTATGAGACTCTTAAAATGATGATATAATGGTTATAGGATTTGTTTGGGTGTTTTGGGGACTCGAATGATCAAACTAGTCACAAAAACGTTCATAAAACCATGATTTAGAGCTAGACAGGGTGTAAATTTGTACATGCAATGGTTTAAAAATATTGTAAGGTACCTACTGATTTTTATTTATAAAAAGGATGTTTATATATTTATAAATTGAGTTCAAGAGTTTATTGGGTCGTTTTTGTATTTTGGGTTAGTGGTTTGACTTGTTTTAGTCAAAGTTATTTTTCAATCACCCCTATTTCATCTTTAGGTCATATTGAATGGAGCATAAGTTGATGATAAATAAATGTTTTGAAATAATTACAGAGCCTAAAATCAAGTTCTTTGAGTCTAGTTTCTAGAAATGTAAGCTTTGTAAAAATATGAGGTGGTTTGGTTAGTGAAAGTTGCAAAATGGTGAAAGGTGTCAAATCTGCCAGAAAATCTCTTTTCAACCCTTGTACTAAAATGACCATAAATCATAAACCACAATGAATCTATCATTGAAACTGATATGGGAGACACTTATAAGGATTATTTAGAGTCTCCAATTGGCCTAACTCATATAACCTTGATTTAGACCTTCTGATCATTAAAATACTTTTATATGTCCAGATTTTGCCATTTTTAGAGTCGGGTATAAATGGTTGGGTATAATTCCTTAATAAATTTTAGGAGAATTCATGGACACACCTAAAACATGGAATTTTGACTTGGAGAAGTAGCTTGACCAGAAACTTTGGTTAACTTGGTCAAATTAATACTTAAAGTGACAGGAAATTCAGGGTAAATTAGTAGAAATTGTGCTTTGTGATAAAAGTGTCTTTGAAACGAATGTAAAACCTTAATATTTTCTGAGCATATTGTATAGGATCTAATTAGGTATATTTACTTACCTTAGGTTGCAAGTAGAAGGTTGCGTATTCTTTTGGGTTGCCTACTTAGTGTGGTTTGCCGAGAAATTCCTATAACATTCTATCCTTCTAGGTAGAGTTTCTCACGAGCACCCCTTATCATATATTTTAAATGTTTTGGGGTGAAAAGCATGATGTGTCATATTGATATGCTCTTACTTTTAAGTATTTAAACTTTGAGCATATTTGAACTCGAACTTGTTTTAAACGAATGGAACTTGAGTTGAACTTGTTGAACTTTGGAAATGTGTTGAACTTGAACTTAATATGTATGTTGTTGTATGCTTAGAACCTGCCACTACTTTTAGCTCACTATATCCCCCTCAACGGGATGAGATGTTAGTACTTATGGATAGCGCTATTAGAAGATTAGCCTCTCCTTACTCCCCGCACAAGAGTGCATAGTACTAAGTTTTTGTGCCACACTATACAACTAGAACGTGATTGGATGTTGGAACGGTTAGGGTGAATATGTTTAAGTAGTGCCTCGCATAAACACTATAGCATACATATATAATGATTTGATTGGTGTTACGTTACTTTATGTAACGGATATTGTTTTGAAAACTTGAGTTGTTTTGGATACTTGGCTTTTCTTTATTAACTTGCCATTGAGTTGGCAAACTATTATTGGCACCGACTCTTTTTTTTCTAAAACTATGTTTTGTGTACAAAATCTTGAGAACTCACCAACTATTTCGATAGTTGACCATTTTTATCATGCTTTTCAGGTGACATTCATAAAGTGGAAACTTAGCGCATTTGTATATGGACATGTTAAAGTTGTCTACTTTCTTCCAAGTTGTTGTCTTTTGGGTCATCCATGTTCGGAAGAAAATTAACTATGTTGACTTTTGTACTTTTAAACTTGTACTTTGCAACGTTGTAATTCGGATAACTTTCTTCTATCTTAATTCATGTATGGTGTTTTGTCTATCATCTTATGTAATGTTTATTAATACGTTACACCTCGCTTTTCTGCCTTGGTGGGGTGTGACAGATTGGTAATCAGAGCCTAAGGTTATAGAGAACACCGGTTTTTCAAAATAAAAATTCGAACTATAACCAAAATGATTTTCTTTTCTAAAAACACCGAGCATGAAATGAGTCGACTACTCTAAGTGGTTGCATCATTAGACCTAAAGTAGACATAACTTGATCAACTATGTCTAACTCAGGGAGTATCATGCAACACTGGGTATAGTCATTATTTTAAATAAGTTTAAAATTGACTTTCCACTTTAGTTACTGAAAAGCATACTAAGAATTATATGCATCGTACAATGCATGCTTTTAGATGTCCACTTTTTGATTTTAGTACATCATGCTTATTTGGATTGATCCATTTATGTTTTGAGTTTGCTTTCACATCGGTTACTGTCATTATAGCGTCACACTGTTCCTAAGCACCTTGTTATCTAGGACACCGTTATAGTCATAATATGTCCCATAGATCGTCTTCGCGCGCTAATGATTTCGCGAGTGAGTCGCGGCGTACACCTAAATACTTTTTATACCTTTACCCTGCATAAGACCTTAAGGAGGACTCGTTGATAGATTCCGAGTAAGAACTCAAGGCGAGCAGCAGATGAACTACGTATGCACGACATGTAGAGACGTTTGTTCTTTCACTATTAGAGTCACGTCGACCTATATTTTGGTCACGTCTCCATTTTATGTTGTCATGCTATTAAGCCAACCATTTTGGCTTCTAATATAAGCATTCTTTACTTGTTCATAAACACCGTATTTTGTGATTCAAGAATTTTTTTCTAAGTGATCCCAAAGTTGAGTCAATTTTTCAAAAACATTGGGCCTTTTACCAACTTCTACCTTGATTTCATGGCAGTTCTTGTTTGATGAGTTGTGAAATTATGCTTCAAGTTGCTACATGGCTTAAGACCTTTGAAGAATTCACTCGAGGATGGGTGAGGCTTGGATGTTTGGATGTGGATACTCAAACGACGTGGATGCAACACGACTATAGAGAGACTAGGGTTGAAAGCAGAAATGCGTAATATTTTGTCCTTACCCTACCATGCGTATTGCAAACGACTATTTCTCATCCACTATGTGGATTGACATCTTTTCTATCGTGGAAACCTGTTACTTAAACGTTTCATTCTTGAATACGTTCGATAATACGAGTTACGTCATTAGTTGCCTTAAGAGCAACTCGCTAGGAGCGTGATCGCTCGAGTAGTTATCAATGACAGTGCAGATGTCACATTACACAATTAGAGCCTTGGATATTGCAGATAAGGCGAGAAGGAATAGCAGGAGAATGCTATGCCCTTGCTTATCTTTTAGGATTTTTGGTGTTAGTCTCGGTGTTGGTGTCCATTATGATGCTTGTGTTTCAAGCATGGTTCTAATTATATTTTTATAGATTTTTGTCTATCGTATTAAACTTTTGGACTTATGGTTAAGTGGCTGAAAATATTTCAGACTTTGTACCCTCGCGATTAATTACTTTCGGGGTTAAATTTTTTGGATTTTGACGTATGGACAAGTGTAAATTTTTGCTAAATAATCTTATTTTTCCTTTTTGCGTACAAAAAAAATGTTACCTTTTTCTTACATAAATTTTATGTGATAAAATTTATTACATGATTTCATTGTTAAATTTCTTTTATCAATTTTTAAAACATAGATATAAGTTACGCGAAATGTACTTGGGTCAAAGATGTAATAAAAAAAATGTTTTTGTTCACTTGTAGAACCATGTCTCAAGGATAGAAACACTTGATATAAGCACATGAGCTATAATGTACACTATAATGACTCTCGCACCGTATTCTAAACCAATAAGTCGGATTACACCATTAGTCGTCACAGGAACAACTTGCCGACCAACATGGTCACACAAATTGCTTCGTTGTATAACCACGGTCTTTGAGACTCCTTTTGGGATAAAAGGATTGATACGAGAACGAGAACCTTATACTTGATACTGGTTAATTGTGTAACCATGATAACAAGTTTCGTCCTGGCGTTTGTGTTTCAGAGATGGTACTTATTTGGAGGAATCGAAGTCCTTTGGTAACAAAACATGTAAAGGTGAGATACTTTTTGAACACTTCTTTATTAAAAACATGATGAACTAGTTTTTTTCAACCGCTACATCGTTTAGCGTCAAAACTTATGTATTATAAGGCACATGTAAACATCAAATTTCATTAAATATTATTATTCAACCAACATTCGGAAAAATGTTTTTATAAAAAAATATAAATTCATTTTCGACCGATTTCATTGTGTTTAGTTATTATGACTTCAAATTTTTGAAAAACTTTATTATGACTCAAAATTTTAAAAATTATTATTTCGACTTCAACTTTTCTAAAAATAATAATAATAATAATAATGATAAAAATTTATATTTTATGTTACTTGAAATGCATTTTTGGTCAAAAACCTTTTTATTATGTTTTATGTTGGGAAACCAACCTTGTTGTAAGTTACTACGAAATACAAACTTTTTGGCAGACGTATCTTTTTGGATGACAATTATTGTGAAAGTTTTGAAACTACATATGTGAAAACGTTTATCTTTTTCTCTATATAAACTTCTGTTGCAACTGTGTTTGAACGAATGTTATTTCATTTTAAGCTGCATCATATAAATGCACGGTACTCGAACTATACTTTGGTCAATTTACTTACTCAACAAATATTGTGGACAAATTTAAAACCATGTCTCCAAGACGAAACACGCGCAACACACGAACGAATCTTGGACACCAATTATTGTACATCTGTATCTTACAAACCTAGAACGGATACGAGACTGAACCGCCCAAACCCTCTTCTAACTATCAAAGGAAATCGCGACCAAGGGAACAATGGGAATCAGGCCGTGATAGTGCCTTCGACATAGGTACCGCTAAAGCTCAGCAAGATCCAAATGTCATGATGAGTACTTTTTCTTTCACCAATCATTTTCTACCGTAATATTTGATTCCGATGCCTATTTTAGTTTTATTTCTACCGACTTCTTTCCCTTGATTAACTCAAAACCTAGTGCTATAAACCCCGATTACAAAATTTAAATTTCTAACGGTCTAAAGTTAGAAACCAACAAGATTGTCCGCGGATGTGGACTAGAACTAGAATGCCATACGTTTCTTATCGACTTGATCCCTTTCGGACACATTAATTTCGACGTGATTGTAGGAATAGACTGGTTATCCAAGCTTAAAGCAAAGATAGTATGTTTTGAGAAAATTCTCCAAATCCCATTATCTAACAGAGAGATTTTGGAAGTTCATGGGGAACAACCCGAAGGAAACCTGAAACAGTTGAAGACCGTGAAGGTAAACGAGTTGAAACTCAAAGATATCCTCGTTGTACGTAACTTCCCCAGCGTGTTTCCAAAAGATCTATCAAGTTTACCCCCATCTCGCGAACTAGAATTTCGCATAGATATTATTCCTGGAGTTATGCCTGTTTCAAAACCACCTTATCGTTAGGCACATACGAAAACTCATGATCTGTCAAACCAACTTAAGGAGCTCCAAGATAAAGGTTTCATATGACCCATTTCTTTACCTTGGGGAGATCCAGTGTTGTTTGTTAAGAAGGAAGATGGTTCCTTTTGTACGTGTACTGATTATCGAACTGAACAAGCTGACTATCAAGAACTACTACCCACTTCCCGGGATCGATGACTTGTTCAATTAGCTGCAAGGGTCATGGTATTATTCGAAAATAAACCTTCAATCTGGTAATCATCAATTGAAAGTACGTGAAAAAGATATTCCCAAAACTGCATTCAAGATGAGGTACGAACATTTTGAGCTCACGGACATGCCTTTCGGTTTGACTAATGCTCCTACGATATTCATATACCTTATAAACCGCGTATGTAAGCCATATTTCGACAAGTTTGTCATCGTCTTCATTGACGACATCCTGATGTGTTTGAAGACCAAATAGGAGCATGAAGTTCATCTGAAGTTGATATTAGAGTTGCTTGAAAAAGAGAAACTGTTCGGCAAATTCTTGAAATGTGAATTTTGGCTACGAGAGGTTCATTTTCTCGGACATGTAGTGAACAGTAAAGGTATTCATGTGAATACCAGCAAAATCAAAACAGTAAAGAACTGGAAGCCCCCAAAAACCCTAGCCAAGATCCATTTATTCTTAGGATAGGTGGTATATTACAGGCGATTTATCGCAAATTTTTAAAAAATTGCAAAACCTCTCACCCTATTGACTCAAAAAGACAAGAAGTTTGAGTGGAGTGATGAACAACAAAATGCTTTTTAGATGCTGAAGGATATGTTGTGTGATGCCCTGATTCTGGCACTTCTAGAAGGACCAGATGATTTTGTAGTTTATTGGGACGCATCGAACCAAGGTTTTGGTTGTGTGCTGATGCTTTGAGCAAGAAGGAATGGATGAAACCGAGGCCAGTTAGAGCTATGAGCATAACAATTTACTCTAGCATTAAGGCTAGGATACTGGAAGCTCCGAGCAAAACTTCCAAGAGCGTCAACACTCTAGCAGAAATGTTGAAAGAATTTTGGTGCCAGTTTATGGCAATTTAAGAGCTTTGATAATGAATGAAGCCCATGCTACAAGGTATTCACATACATCTGGAGCAGACAAGAGTCTCATGATTTCGAGGCTTTATATTGGTGGCCTGAGATAAAGAAGGGTATTGCCATGTATGTTAGTAAGTGCTTGACTTGCTCTAAAGTCAAAGCAGAACACCAAAAACCCTTGGGATTACTTAAGTAGCCAGAGATCCCCGAGTGGAAATGGGAGAATATCATAATGGACTTCATAACCAAGTTACCAATAACTGGTAGCAGACACGACTCGATTTGGGTCATTATCGATCGACTGACCAAATCTGCGCATTTTTTAGCTGTTCGTGAAGATTTCAAGATAGAAAAGTTGGCAAGACTATACATCAATAAGATTGTAGCAAGGAACGACATGCCTGTATCAATCATATCAGATCATGAAAGTTATTTCACATCAAGATTTTGGCAATCACTACAGAAAGCATTGGGAACACGACTGGATTTAAGTACAGCTTACCATCTCAAAACTGATGGCCAAAGTGAGCGTACCATTTAAACATTAGAAGATATGCTTAGAGATTGTGCAATTGATTTTGGTGGAAACTAGGATACTCATATACCATTAGTGGATTTATCATACAACAACAGTTACCACTCGAGCGTGAAATGTGCTCCTTTTGAAGCCTTGTATGGAAGGAGGTGTCGAACACCCATAGCTTGGGCAGATGTAGGAGAAAGCAAGACAATTGAACCGGAGATTATCCAGGAGACTACTAATAAGATTGTGCAAATCAAGGAAAGATTAAAGGCTGTACGAGATCGCCATAAGAGCTATGCCGACAAGCGACGAAAGCCATTAGAGTTCAGTGTCAGTGATAAAGTACTACTCAAAGTGTCGCCTTGGAAAGGCGTGGTACATTTCGGTAAGAGAAGCAAGCTTTCACCGAGATATGTAGGACCATTTGAGGTTGTCGAACGAGTGGGTCATGTTTCTTATCGATTGCGCCTATCGCAAGAACTTATAGGCATTCACGACACGTTCCACGCGTTGAACCTGAAGAAATGTTTAGCCGATGTAAATTTGCACGTACCGCCAGAAGAAATCAGGATCGACGACAAACAACGTGTTGTTGAAGAACCTATTAAAATTATGGACCGGTAGGTCAAGAAGCTTAAACGAAGTTGGATTCCTAATGTAGGAGTTTGTTGGAACTCTTGAAGAGGACCATAATTTACTTGGGAACGAGAAGACAAGATGAAGCGCAAATATATGCAACTGTTCGCGAGCGCTACGGCTTAGGATGAGCAACTAAAATTTCAGGACGAAATTCCTTTTAACGGGGGAAAACTGTAACATCCGTCAATTTTGAGTTCAGTAACCGAAAGCAAACATACAATAATTAACTCTTTTGATTATTTGTAGAGTCACTTTTATGTGGTCATACTATTTTTAGCATTTAGCGCTTGTTTTTCTAGGAACCCTAGTTATACGAACGCACCTTTGACCTAACGATCCTATTTAACGGTCCTAACGACCAACGATATGCTCAAATAACATTATAACAATGTCAAAAAACATGGGAAAACATAATTTATTCACTTTTGTGCCCTTAGGTCAGTTCACTTTTCATAACTTGCATGTTTCCCGATAAACACGATATTTCGTAAATTTTTATGTTTTTGCACTTACGCTTCTTATAACAGACTTAAAACACTTTAATATGACCTAAGTGTATAAATTCACTCTTAACCAACATTATTTATCACATTTTACATGTAACCTATAATATACCACAAATTATATATATAACTATACCTTTTTACACAAATATTATACCCTTATCATACAAATTACTTCATATATATAACAAATACTTACAAAATAAATATTAAACCTCAAAAATCTATATATTGACCTCCTAGAGCACATAAAAACGTTACCCACACCTCCCATATCAACCAATGGGAGTGTTGGTTTCCTTTCACACCTTTATGTGCTTTATTTCCCCATTTTTGCCATAATTCCTTCCATAACTTCACTCTTTCTCTCACACACTTCTCCCTACTCTCTCTCTCACTAAAAACACAGATCCATCCATCCTCCTCGTCCCAAAAATTCGTTCACCATGAAACCACCATCAACCACCATCAACCACCACTTAAAAATCTTGTTTAAGACAAGATTCACACTCAAAAGGGCTTGTGTAATCACTCCTAACAAGCTCCTTGATTCGTTTTTCATCCAAGCTAACATTTAGAAGAGTTGTTTCATCTCAGCCTCATCTTCATGTCTTCATAATCTTGGTGTTCTCATAGGTAATACAAGGGTACAAGATGGCTTGTGCCTATCTTGTACCCGAAAAGTGCCTATTTTGGCTCAAAATACATATTCATCCATTTTCTTTAGATCTAATCTATAAAATAATTTAGATACTGGATAAATAGTGTTATGAGACTCTTAAAATGATGATATAATAGTTATAGGATTTGTTTGGGTGTTTTGGGGACTCGAATGATCAAACTAGCCACAAAAACGTTCCTAAAACCATGATTTAGAACTAGACAGGGTGTAAATTTGTACATGCAATGGTTTAAAAATATTGTAAGGTACCTACTGATTTTTATTTATAAAAAGGATGTTTATATATTTATAAATTGAGTTCAAGAGTTGATTGGGTCGTTTTTGTATTTTGGGTTAGTGTTTTGACTTGTTTTAGTCAAAGTTATTTTTCAATCACCCCTATTTCATCTTTAGGTCATATTGAATGGAGCATAAGTTGATGATAAATAAATGTTTTGACATGATTCCAGAGCCTAAAATCAAGTACTTTGAGTCTAGTTTCTAGAAATGTAAGCTTTGTAAAAACATGAGGTGGTTTGGTTAGTAAAAGTTGCAAAATGGTGAAAGGTGTCAAATCTGCCCGAAAATCTCTTTTCAACCCTTGTACTAAAATGACCATAAATCATAAACCACAATGAATCTATCATTGAAACTGATATAGGAGACACTTGTAAGGATTATTTAGAGTCTCCAATTGGCCTAACTCATATAACCTTGATTTAGACCTTCTGATCATTAAAATACTTTTATATGTCCAGATTTTGCCATTTTTAGAGTCGGGTATAAATGGTTGGGTATAATTCCTTAATAAATTTTAGGAAAACTCATGGACACACCTAAAACATGGAATTTTGACCTGGAGCAGTAGCTTGACCAAAAACTTTGGTTAACTTGGTCAAATTAATACTTAAAGTGACGGGAAATTCGGGGCAAATTAGTAGAAATTGTGCTTTGTGATAAAAGTGTCTTTGAAATGAATGTAAACACAAGACGTAACAAATGAACCTTAATATTGTCTGAGCATATCGTATAGGATCTAATTAGGTATATTTACTTGCCTTAGGTTGCGAGTAGAAGGTTGCGTATTCGTTTGGGTTGCCTACTTAGTGTGGTTTGCCGAGAAGTCCTATTATCATTCTAACTTCTAAGGTGAGTTTCTCACAGCCCCTCTTTTACATGTTTTAAATATTTTGGGGATGAAAAGCATGATGTGTCATATTCTATGCTCTTACTTTTAAGTATTTAAACTTTGAGCATATTTGAACTCGAACTTGTTTTGAACGAATGGAACTTGAGTTGAACTTGTTGAACTTTGGAAACGTGTTGAACTTGAACTTGATATGTATGTTGTTGTATGCTTGGAACCTGCCACTACTTTTAGCTCACTATACCCTCCTCAACAGGATGAGACGTTAGTACTTATGGATAGCGCTATTAGGAGATTAGCCCCTCCTCACTCCCCGCACAAGGGTGCATAGTACTAAGTTTTTGTGCCACACTATATAACTAGAACGTGATTAGATGTTGGAACGGTTAGGGTGAATACGTTTAAGTAGTGCCTCACATAAACACTATAGCATATATATATAATGATTTGATTGGTGTTACGTTACTTTATGTAACGGATATTGTTTTGAAAACTTGAGTTGTTTTGGATACTTGGCTTATCTTTATTAACTTGCCATTGAGTTGGCAAACTATTATTGGCACCGACTCTTTTTTTTCTTTCTAAAACTATGTTTTGTGTACAAAATCTTGAGAACTCACCAACTATTTTGATAGTTGACCATTTTTATCATGCTTTTCAGGTGACATTCATAAAGTGGAAACTTAGCGCATTTATATATGGACATGTTAAAGCTTTCCTCCCAAGTTGTTGTCTTTTGTCTCCTGTTCGAAATAAAAGTAACTATTTGACTTTTTCTACTTAAACTGTACTTTTGCAACGTTGTAAGTCGGATAAACTTTCTTCTATCTAATTCATGTATGGTGTTTTGGTCTATCATCTATGTATATATATTAATACGTTACACTCGCTATTTCCGCCGGGGGTTACATTATTTCTCACACCAGAAGTTATAAGGATGAGTGAAAACAAGTTAAAGGTAGGCTGATAAACTTCACTTGGAGCACACGTGAAATAATAAGTTAACGAAGAGGAAATGAAGTCGAACGACTCTAACCGCGAAGCCACCCCCCCCTAATAAAAAAACTCTCTCAAACAGGACACAATGCATAAATAGAATAACGAAACATTATGAGAGACGCTTATAAAAAACTAAGACATTCCATAATGTTTGTGCTTTAGTTTATTTAATAAAAATGTGTAATTACGAAAGTATAAGGTTTATAGTAATGTTACGCCATGTCTTACGAAAGGTTTCCAATTTTAGAAAGTTGCTATTTAGAGCATCTAGTTTTAGGAAAGGCCTAAGTTTTGGGACATTAAGACGTCCCCTAATTTTATTCTAAGTCCATATTTCCATAAAAGCACTATATCGAAAACTAGAACCTCTACCTTTCACTCTATCTTCGACTAAAACTTACTATTTTAAGAAGTTTCCGTTTTCAGAATCCCGGACATCCCAAACGCCAACGTTGTCTAATAATATTAGTTGTTAAGTTCATTTTACGCCTAAACGATCTAAAGTATCCTGAACGTCTAATTTCCCATTTTTACTCCTCTAATAGTGACTTTACGTTTATTAACGATACTTTTCTATTTTTAAAATCCAAGACGGCTATCCCGACAATAATTTATGACCTTTCTAATTTCCCCTAGTTGATATATAATGTTACTATATTTTTGCCAATATTTTAAAGCTCAAACAACCCGAAATTTCGAAAACTCTTTTTATGTTCCAACCAACCAACCACTCAAAATCTCCTGAACATGGTTTTTCCGTGATCCCTTAAAACGCCGCATAACTGCGTTTTAACCCGTGATCGTCGATCCATATACCGAAACTATTAAAGGAAACATCAACTACCATAATAATTTGACCTTTAGCAACCTTAAACATTTTAAACCCAAACCCCTTTTACCTCTAGTATAAAAATTCAAACAACCAATAAAAATTATCAAAAAAACACTATCAAAATCAACCCAAACTTCACATAGTGCTTATCCTAAACCTAAAACCCCATTCACAACTATTCCAACAACAAATCCACACTTTTATCTAACCTAATCCCATCCTCATCATCATAACAATACCCTTAATCAAAACTCACCTTTTTAAACCCACAGTCAAATATTTATATATATAATAATATAAAAGTATATAATATATAATATATTATAAATATATATATATATATATAAAATATAACAATATCAAAATAAATAAAAAGACAAAGTATTCGTAAAAATAAAAAAAACTTTTTTTATAAAGTTCTCGAAAATATCCAAAAAAAATTCTATAAATTAGTCTCTGTTGGTGCATAAAACTTTTGTAAAACAGTTTTTTCTAATTTTGATTTTTATACATTTTTTAAATGCGCAAAAAAGAAATTTTATGCACAAAAAACTTTTGATGCACAAAATTTTTCGACTTGTTTATAGTTTGAAGATGCGAATAATATTTTGATGCATAAAATTCAAAAAAGTTGGGTACAAAAACGATTTTTGATGCACAAAAACAAAGACAAAAAGCCCCCATTAATGCACAAACGTTTTTTTTAATAAAAAGAATTTTGGCAAAACTATCCACTTTTTAGAAAACTCATTTACAAATTTCATGCACCAACATACACGATCTTGTGGAAGTTTTTCCTGAAATTTTTGAGAACTTTTTAAAAAAAAAAATCTTTTATATCACCTTTTTCCCCCCCCCTCCCGAATATTTTTCTTTTATTTGATCTTTATCCTATATATATAAATAAAGAAAACATAAACTATCATTATTATCGATAAGACCCCATTTAGAGTATTCATTTTGAAAAACAACACAAACACTTGGATAAATATATAAATCTTGAACAAGAATCATAAGAGTATAGAGAAAAAAGTAAAGGATACAAGATTAGCTTACAAATGAAGGATTAAAATGTTTGACCACTAGATCTAAGAAGGAAATCACTAGATCTTGAAAATACCCAAATTATAACCAACCCTAACTTACCTAACTTGAATTAAACCCTTGAAATCAAAGAAAAAAATCAATGAAATACTCTTAGATATGATTTGAAATGAGCCTTGAGTGTTGAATCTTGAAGAAAATCAAATATGGAAACTTATGTGTGTGTGTGTGGTTTAGTGTCGTAGGGTGGGATAGACAAAAGGTGAGAAAACAAATTTTGGTGGCTTGTTCTTGTGTTGGATAACCTAGTAATAAAGAAGTATGATATATATAAATAAAGAGTAAGTAAATATAAATAGATATATATATAATATATAGTAAAATATAAATAATAAAAGAGCAAGGGTATTGGGGTTAACTTATGTTTGACAAGTCCAACTACACACCACTAACCAAGTTGTGTGTGTGGTGGTTCGACAGAGAAGTGACGCAAGGAGAAGCAAAGGAGCCCATTTTGTAACTATGGATAAAATGTAACCTATGATCATGCCTTACTAGGTTTTAAGTGGTCAAAGTGGTCAAATATTATAAATGGAGCAAGTAACAAAAATGTGAAAAGGACATATGCATGGTCATTATATAGCCTTACACATGCACATGTATGCAAAATTAAAAAAAAGATGCCTTCTATTTTGATTTTCCTAGTATACCGAATTTTGAGTGAGGAGGAGGGATATATTTTCAAGATCTTTGGCATTAGGAAGTATATTGGGTGATATCTTGGGTTTACGTGCAAAGATGGTGAATTTCTGAGGTTCTGTTTGGACATAAAACGCTAAAAACGCAAAACGCACGCTAAAAACATAAAAATCATAAACGTAAGTATACGTAAACAACGTAAAACTATAAAATGCAAAAATAGAATATTAATATAACTAACTTGTTCGGAGTCGAATGCGTCTGATAGCATTTTTCCAGTTTTAACGCGGGATAACTTTCCTTCCGGTTTAAGGTCAAATTCAACGTACGTCTAAAATCAATATAATGATCGTAATAGTTTTAAAAAAAATGACCTGAAATTTCTAGAGTAAATAAACGGGAGGTGATTAGTAGATACCCAGACTCCTATTATTTTGAGGTTTGCTATGCCTAACCCTCACCCCGCCCATATAGCAGATTATCTGATATAATGTTATATGAGAGATCATTGCGTTGGTAACTGAGCTAGTCACATAATAGAGCATACCATTCTGATAGGTACGAGAGTGTTTTTTTATTCATAGTTGGACATTATGAGTATCGTTGCGGGAATGACTACCCCACTAAGTTAGGAAAAGGACACAACAACATCATTATTGTCGCTATGACACGAATGGAGTTTGTGACCGTAATTCCGGTCACGTTTATGCAATATCAAAACATTACTATTATTATTATTATTATATTCGGTGCGTAGTATGATTTTGTTGGCATCTAAAACAATATTTATCTTGCTCGTACTACTAGTACTATTATTATTATTATTATTATTATTATTATTATTATTATTAGTATTATTGCTACATATTATTATTATTTGTATATATTGCTTGTTTGTAATTATTATTGCATGTTGAAAAAGAAAATGTGATAAAGCCGTACGAATTCTTGTACGAAGGCTCTCACTTAGCTTCGTACAAAGTTTTGCTGAATTCGTCGCGTTTGTATAATAAGGGAATTATCATCCTACATTTACTTTTCCCAATTATCTTTTCTCTATTATATTTCTCATATTAGAGACAATGCTCATATTAAGTATAGGGGAGAGATGAATAGGAAAACTAAAATTTTCAAAAAAATATATGCTTATCTATGTTTTCTAAATAAAAATATACATATTAAAATTAGTAATAAAAGTTAATAAAAACTCAGTTTTTGGAAGAAGACCGTTTGATTGATCACTTAAGCAAATCTGACTCTGGATCGATAACATTGCTAGCATATTTATACCCATTACCACTGAAAATGTAAGGAATTTCGAGCCTATTATTAGCATATATCTTTTATGCTTGACCTCTTTGTGTATGGGTATGCCGGTGATTTGTTGATTCTAGAACTTGTACTTAAAATCTTTATGAAATCGCAGTGAGATCACGTTCGCGTGTTATAGACTTTTATGTGATAAAGAGGCGAAAAACAAAATAAACTCATTGTTAGCACTCATCTTTAGTGCTAGATTCCTAAAAAACAAAGGAAAAAGTATACAACTTTAAGCCTTAGCCTAACCATTGTCAAAACTTTTATGATTGATTGTTAGATACTTTATTCGTACGTATGAATGCGCGTAAAAGTTGCTGTTACTATTATAATGAAGTTTGAAGGTTGCAAACTTCTTGTTTCATTTGAAGTGGTATGCGTATAATAAGTATGAGGGAGAACAAGTATCCCCGATTGAAAAAAAAGGAAGTAAGAATTAGAAAGGCAAAAATAAGCCAAAAAGTGGTGTGAAGGAAGAAAGGAAGTAGTATATTTGCGGGTGTTGTGGATAATGATTTAATTGTAGACTTTTCAACATTATAACCCAAAAACACCAAAATCCCATATGATATCCGTACCACTTTGAACCATATAAACCGAATAAATGCCCTCTTTTGATATTTATGTCTGGTGCTTACGCCCTATTGGATTTGTTTAGTTTCTTATACAAGCATATGGTAATCTGAATAAATCATGTCCGAGCGATTGAGTGATTTACTTATATCATTTACTTCACTATATATGAGCGTGTGTGAAATCAAAAGTATTCTTAATTCTTGAGCTTCTTAGTCGCGTTATCTTAGCTTGTGATCATTGGATTTCTTTATTCTTCTACATATATAAAAACAAAATACTTTTTTTATGTTTGCTTGAGGGCAAGCAACGCTTAAATATGAGGGGATTTGATAACGCTCTAAATATACATAAAATATCCCTCACTAATACACTATTTATCTATATAAATATATAAAATATTATGTCTTTAAATACTTATTTGTGTAATATTTATTTCAGGAATAAAGGAAGCAAGAAGGACTAGAAATGCAAAGAATATTCGTTAAAGATGTTAACGATCGTTAAAGGAAAAGACTTAGAAGAAAAATAAATAAAATAGTGTCCAAGTGCGGTGCACTTACTATCAAGTACGGCGTACTTGTGAATGGGGGAAAAGCAATTAATTCAAAGGAGAAGTACGGCGGACTTATGAGGAAATGCGCCGCACTTTCACCTGCAGTTACGAAAATAATCATTAATTCTCCTTGCATTGATTAGTGACCGATCATTTGCTCATAACACTTCATTCCCATGTTCATTTGCAGTTCTAGGGTCTATATAACGAGGCCCTATGCTTAAGTTTTCAACAAGAAGTCATACAAGATCATAAGTACCAAAGAAAGAAGAATAGGATGAACTGACCTCTAGTTCATCCCATTCCACTTGTTCCTACCATCAAGAGAACGAATTTGAAGTTGCTTTCCAGGCTATTAGTTTATGTGACAGAGGGATTACTATTTAGATTAAGTGTTTGGGTATTTTATAGTTTTCACTTGGGAAAACTCGTGTAAACGCATCATTACTTATGAAACTTTGGTATAATCCTATTACCCCTTTAATATGATTTTTGTTGATTTTATTAAGTTCATTATGTGTTTTATTTCCTTGATGATGGAGTAGTCGTATGATGTTTGTTTGGTCAAAGTAGAATTTATGATGTAAATATACTATGGATATATGCTTATGATTGTATGCATAATATGCTCGATATGGGTATGCTTGGATAATTAACAATTGTTTGATTTATCATTGTGATAGAATTGGGTCAAAATGCTCTATCGCTTTGATGTAATTTCGTGTTATTTGTCTATGAATGACCCGGTATTAACCTTGTGAGTAGGGGTGGCAATTAGGGTCAAGTTCGGGTTGGCGGGTTCAGGTTAACAGGTTGGCGGGTCAGAAAACCCTAGCCTAAACCTAACCCATTTAAATAATCAGGTCAGCTATGTCAACCCTAACCTGTTTAAACATAACCCAAACCTGACCCATTTAACCCGTATATATACTTTGGTTGGCGGGTTAAATAGGTTACACGGGTTAAATAGGTTAAACGGTTTCGGGTTGACCCATTTAACCTGTTTTATATACAAAAGTTGACACATTACACGGGTTAAACATGTTAATAGGTATTTGGGTTAACCCGTTTAACATATTTAACCCGTATAATAAAATATATAAAATTGGTTAATAAAACTATTATCAACGTAAGTATAACGATGTTTAACGCCTAATCTCATGTCTAGCGAATTTGATTAGGAGAGTATATTACTATTATTATGATCAACAAATCTATCTTAATGCATTGGTATATTTAAAAAATAAAGGCCAAAAGGATTTCTTCTTATATTAAATAGATAATTGCTTGATTGATTACCCGTTGATTCTTGCCTTTATGCTTTATTTGTGTGCACATCTCTATCTATATATATTTATCTTCATATTCTCAGCCTAAACAAGCATTCTTTAAATCAACTTGTTTACAAAAACCGTTAAATTGGAATTCTTGTTTTTTATAATTGAAACATCAATCTTTAGATCCGTAACCAATCTAAAAATATTTCTTTGCAAAATATGTTAACCATAAAGAACGTCAATCCCGTGGAATGACCTGGTCTTACCTAAAGATTATACTATATACGTGGGTTATACTTTTACCCGTGTGTTCGTTTGAAATCGATGAAACTAGTACTATAAATTTAAAGCTTTTACAACATATGAGTAACCCCACAATTATCTCTATACGAACAAATAAAGTTCCAAAATATACATATCTCTGAATATAAAACACACTTAGGCACTTGCAAAGTCTAACGTAGGGATGAGCAACCCCACAATTGACTCAAAATAGGAACATGCAAAGACCAACCCCGTAAGGACGGATGACCTACAAGGTAATCCATCCGACGGAAGTGCACTTTCCAAAGGAAACAAATTATGCAATCTATAAACAAAATACACAAGACGATTATGAAACATTCTTAAATTAATTAAAAATCGGCCCACACGATTCGGTCAGATTACAAGACTGCTTATAACTATGCAGACAACAAAAGAAGAAAAATTACAATTATAACATCAAGCTATTGGAAAGGGCTATTTTCTAGGATGACCAAGGATGAAGGACCAGAGGTTGACACGTCAGGGGCAGAGGTAAGATTCACAGGAGCAATGGTGTTGGATGCAGTTTCGGCTAAAACTTCAAAATCTAACTCAACGGTTGCTACTTCTTCCACGGGGGTCATCCTTGTGGCAGTTGCACCAGCATCCCCGACATAAGGGAAGAGCGATGCAATGATAAAATGTTCTGCACCACCACCAGCGGAAGAAGTAGAACCAGACGCATGATTGGTAGAAATCTCAGCCCTCAACCTATTTAGATTCATGCACCCCCATCACTAGCAAAGCTTCAATATAAGAAAACTGTTTTTTGGCACAAGCTTCAAGCTAGTCCAATAAAGGGAATGCCCTCCATTCAAAGTGTTCAAGGCATCTAAATAGACCTCTTTTGCATTTGGGTTATAGGCAGGAATGGAGTTGATGTCAGTTCCTTTCCTACCATGTATAATACCCGCCTCAAGACCCTGCCTCATACCATCGGCAATAGCGAATGATATACAAGCACCAAGACGGGTCCCCGACAATTCACTCTCCTTGAACTTGCTCAAAAAGTAGCGAAAACCTTGCCTAATTATCCACTTCTTGGTATGTATTACTTCCCTCAACATTGAAGCGAACTCTTCGCTCGTCTCCTTGACCATTTTGTCCAGACGCCCATCTAAAACTGCTACTCGCTCATCAAACCTCTTTTGCTGAGCATTCAGCATCCGAGCAAATTCAGCCTTCACCTCATCCTCCCTATTGACCTAACCCTGGAGGCTAGTATTACGGAGTTCAAGTTGTTCTTTTTCTCGATGGAGATCCTGGTACTTGTCGTTGATCGTAGACAGATTAGTCTCCTTTTGAGAATACAAAGCTAGCAAGCCTGGAACCTTACCAGCTTCCACCTTCAATTCCTTCACCTGCTTCCTCAAGCGCTTCACCTCTCTCTCAGCCGATTCAAAACCCAACCTCAACCGGGCCATCTCCCCGGAAGGTTTCTCATTCAGAAGCTTTCTTATACGCTCAATCTCTGCGTCCTTCTCAACCAACGCCTGGTCTCGGTAGGCTACCCTCCTCTTAAATTTCTCCTTCACATGCTTTACGTATTCCAACCTCAAACGTATCTCAGAAAAAAGTAATATGGTGAGTGACAGCTACATTAGCATGGTTACACACCTGCTCATGAGATAAACACTAGAGGCAACCAAACTGACCAGGAGTAGAAAGTATTAATCAAAGTATATATAGATTACAACCAGACACGGCAAGGCTAAGGACCATGCGAATGGTGGCTGATTTAACAACCGGACTAAATGTCTCATCAAAATCAACACCAAGTTGCTGACTACTACCATTAGCAACCAAACGAGCCTTATAGCGGCTTAAAGTCTCGTCAAATAACCACATAGAATGAACCATATTAACACATGCGGGCTTTGGTACAAGTAACCAAGTGCCATTTTTAACCAACGCATTATATTCATCATACATAGCATTACGCCAGTGGGGGTCTTGTAAGGCGTGAAATGAATTTTTTAGAATAGGAGAAATAGAGAAAGTATTTAAAGACAAGCGATCGATAGGTTTGACAATGCCTAATTGCAACTATGTAATCATGGGATGAGTACGAGGTGGTTCATTGACAGGGTTGGTATTGGAGTTGGGTTTGGCGGATCAAAATTAAGTGGTGGCAGAGGGCTGTTTTGATGGGCTGGTAAAGGTGATTGAAGTTGGGTTGGTGAAGGTGGGCCGCAGTTGTAGGGTTGGGCTATCGAAGATGGGAGATTAGGCTAAGGTGTAGTTGGTGGTTCAGTATGGGTTGGGTCGTGTTGTGTTGGTGTGTTGTTGGGCTGCTCATGGGCTTCTTGGGTGTGGTGTTGATTGGAATAGGGGTGTAGAAGCTGCTACGAGAGAGTTAAGGAGGGGAGAGGGTGTGGGGTCGAGGAAAGTGTAAGAAGGTGGAGAGGAGGGTGTCATATATCGGTATGGAAATTGAGTTTCGTCGAAAGTGACGTGTCTAGAAAGGATAATTTTATTTGTTTCAAGGTCTAGGCATCAAAAACCATGATGATAAGCGGGGTAGCCTAAAAATATACATAGAGTCGCTCATGGGGCAAGTTTGTGTGGGGAGTGAAGGTAAGGGTAGCATAGACATCCAAAAATTTGTAGACGGGAGTAATCAAGTGGATTGTGAAATAGACGTGTGAAAGGTATTTCGTTGTGAATTGCGATAGATGGTAGAAGGTTTAGGAGATAGGTGGCCATATGGAGAGCTTCGACCCAAAAGGTGGGGGGGAGGTGTGCTTGAAAAAGTAAAGTGCGAATGATATTATTAATTGTTCGTATCATTCGTCTTGGGGCAAGAGAATCTATGTTGGATGCCATTTATGGCAAAAAGGATGTGGAGTCGGTTGTTATCGAACTCACCACCATGATCACATCGGAAGCTTTTTATTTCGCAATTGAATTGATTTTTAACATTATTACGAAAATGCAAAAATTTATCAAACATGTCAGATTTAGAACGAAGAGGGTAGATCCATAGATAGTGAGAGAAATGATCAAGAAATAAGACATTGTATTTAAAGCCACTAGAGCTAACAATGGGAGATGTCCATAAATCAGAATGAATAATATCAAAGCAATGTTCAACAATAGAATCCGAACTATGAAAAGGGAGCTTCACATGTTTGCCAAGTTGACATGCATGACAAATATGTATAGACTTTTCTTTATTACATGACATAAAATGACAAGAAACAAGTGAACATAGCACTTCATCACCCGGATGGCCGAGGCGTTGGTGCCACATAGAAGAACTTGTCGAGAGGAAAGAAGTAGGAGAAGTTGATGGTTTGGTAACTAGATTGAGATCGCCCGAGCTGTCACATCGAAGGAGGATGTGACGAGTCAAGAAATCCTTCACAGAAAAACCAAACGCATCAAATTATATAGTACAATTATTGTCCCTAGTAAACTAACGAACAAAAATAAGATTTTTAATTATGTTAAAGGTGACAAGTACATTATTAAGATTAATGGAGCGATGAATAGAAGGAATAATGCTATGGCTAGTGTTGATGACGGGAATAGAATTACCGTCACCAACGTGAACAGATGGATATAAGCGTTTATAAAAAACTAGTACTTAAATTACTTGCATTAAAATTTAAATGAGATGAAGCACCTGTGTCCATGTGCCAAGTAGGGTCCTACAAAGTCATAGTGCTAAATGCACTAGGGATAGCTTGAGACGCGTACTGTGTCGGAGCAGGTCCGAGTAATCCTTGACCCGGGTATGGCTCTTGAGGAGGGGGGTGCTGTAGTAGTTTTGTTATGGATGCTGGTAGGCTATTCTAGTATTATACAAACCAGGTTGAGTCCATTGTGGGTGGGCTGATGGTACAGGTTCTGGCCAGAAGTATGGCTGTGGTTAATAGTGCCACTTCGTTTATTGGTAACGCCGGATCAGTTTCTATAGTCATGTATATACTTGCAACGATCACCGAATTTGCATGATCCATTATTAAAATGATTGCATAGTTGAGGAAGGTTGGAGGATTTAGTAGGACTATGGTGTCGAGTTTGATTAGGGTTTAGGAGGTAGATGACGGCAGAAGGGGTGGGAAAAGAAGAAGACATATTTTTGGAGAAGTTTTAGGAGAAAAAGGCTGGATTTGATACCATGTTGAAGGCTAATGGTTTCCTTGATCATTTCTCACCAAAATACAAAGTATATATAGATTATGTTGGTAGAAATATTACGATATTTAATCTAATCATTCTCTTCATGTTTTGGTGATGACAAACATGTAATTTATAACACATAACGTAAAGTGCTTAGATTACTTGTGATCACAAATCATCAATGCATTCATACGACAACATCTCTCGACGTCTCAAGTCTGCGTCAACAAAGTTTGCACCCAACATAAATCACTT
>BQNB010067579.1:11624-34154 GCA_026074375.1 Tanacetum coccineum | reverse complement strand
GAGGACAATGTTTAGTTCTAGTATGGGGGGGGGGGGTATCTATCGATTTGATCTTACTTGCATTTGCTTTGTCTTCACGTAACCCCGTTTTGCCAACCAAAAATAACAAAAATATTTGATTTTACGGCAAAACTAAAAAATTTCAAAAATAAAATAAGTGTTTTGACACGAATTTTTGACTTTCGGTTAGTGAGAATAAGAATAAATTTTGACTTGATCGAGCATGTTGCGCTCTAGCTTGCCCCTTAACCTATATGAATGAAATCTTTTGCTAGTCTTTTATACAAGAAGCTTTAAAACGCGAATTCTAGCTTGAAAAAGCCAAGAGTTTGCAAGTTTCCATAATAGACTTTAAATATGCAAAGCTTGATTTTATTAGACTAAGCATTCACGGATCTTTTTATTTAAGATTTTAAATTTGCGAAGAACGAAAAATGATAGAGTTGAATATAAGTTAGATGCTAAGCGTGGAGTAGTTGGATCTCTTTAGAGCTCATAGAGGTTAATTGTGGCTTTTTGCTCCCACCAGCTTAATAAACGTTATATATTTGTTAAATAAATAAAGTTGCTTTGGGTTTTGCGATTCTTAGTTTAGATCCCTTCGTAGAAATTCCTTCTGGTGAAATTAAGGTACACATCGAGGTTTTGTCAATGTTGTGGGGAAATAGGCTACCGATTCCTGACGGCTCGTTACATTTGTCTAGGTAGTTAAAACTTAAAAGACCACAGGACTTGAAATTTGGCTATAATAATAATGATAATAATAATAATAATAATAATAATAATAATGTAATAAATCAAAGCCTAAATAAGACTTCTGGATCATGGTCGGCTCGCATACCGATGTGACAGTCGTTTAAAGGGTGGATGTAATAATAATAATAAATCCGAGACTGATAAAAGTTTACTGGATCATGGTCGGCTCGCATCCCGATGTGACAGTTTTCAAAAAGTTCGAGGATCTCCTGGTCGAAATAAGACTCCTGGATCATGGTCGGCTCGCATACCGATGTGACAGTTGTTTAAAGGACCGGGGGGAATTAATAATGTTGCAATAATAATAATAATAAAGCCAAATTTCGACTCCGAGGTTATCTAAATAAAGCCTCCATCTCTGGACTCGTAGTTGAGTTGTTTTGGATGAAATAAAAAGGATAACCCCTAAATCATGCGAAATTAGAACCTTAATGTGGACCTTATTCTCACCATATCGTCTCTTTAGGAAAGGATTTCAAACTAATTATGGTCTAAACCGGGTTTACTTTATATGAATAAGGACATAATTTATTGGTCATTTATAAATATTAAACCATCGGGAGTGAAAAGTTAGTCTAGGCTTACACAAATTACAATTATGAGTAGTGTTAACATCTTATCTTGTATTTTAATGGTAATTTTGTTTTTACGCTTAGTTTGGAGAAAGTAAAAAATTAGGGACGAGGTTTCTTTGGACATCTATAGATTATTCTATAGGTGTTTCTTATTCTATGACCCTAAAAGTTATGAAAATAACGAAAGTCTAAACATTTTAGTTAGATTGCTTAAAAGAAAAATATAAAAAGTATAAAAAAAGTAGAAAAGGGAGAATAAGGAAAAATATAAAAATAGATTGAGAAATAAAAGTGTGTAAAATTGGTAAAACGGGGCATTTCAAAACTATTTATTTCTTAATCCTCTTAGATGAGCACTTAGCTACTTTTCAAGGTGATTAGTTTAGGGAGATTGGAAATTTTGGTTTTAAGCGTGTATTTATAACATTGCGTGAGGACACGACAATATCGTAGTATGGGGATTTTGATATGTGCTTAAACACATATCATTTATTCATAATATTTAAGCTAAAAAACACCAATAATGAACGAAAACGACATAAAAATGTATTGTATTCACTAAAGGACAAAAACAAGGCCAAAACGGACAAAACCGAGCACGATGTAGAAACTAGAAGGGGGGGGGGGGGATGGATTGTTTTACCGGACTTAATTAGCGTTTTAAAAGTTCTGCTTTTGTAATTAGTTTATTCGAGTTGTATATCAATCAAAAACAATATAATCACAGCAAAATTCTAATCTTAAAAATTGAAATGTAATAAGTAAAGAGGTAAGGAAAGAAATGATCAAACGAAGACACCGAGATTTATAGTGGTTCGGCAACGAAGCACCTCTTCGTTCCTACTCCACTCCCTGAGTACTCCACTCGAGATTTCACTATGTCAACAAGATCCCTTTAGGCGGAAAAAACCGTTTACACGTCGCTTACTTACTTTTCCGACACTAAGCTAGATGTCGAGTCCCAATCTTAGCTAGAACCAATCTAAGACTTCACTAAATTTTTATACACTCACAAGATATACACTCCTGGATTGACACACAATCCAAATCACACCAATATACAATATACAAACTTGGATCTACACGCGATCCAATTTATATAACGACAAAAAAAAATGTAATGGATGTTTGTGATCTTGAAGAAGAAAAAAGAGAGATCACTTTATAACAATTTGTATGTAGAAGAATAGGAATGTTCTTCTCTTGCACTTGATTATAAGGTGAAGAAGGGAGAAGAAAGATATTATCACTTGAAACAAATCAGGAATGTTAGTGATCAAGATATGTTGTTTTAGATAATAAGGAAAATTAAAAAAGAAGAGAGAAAACTAGATCTGATAGAACTTTTGGCAAGAGGAAGTCTGTTTTTGAAATGGGGTGGCTGGTTTTTTATAGCGAGGACAAAAAAATGACCTGCTGGCGGCGGGTCTCCTTATATATAAGGGGGGCGCGATCCTATAAGGGGGGTCCACTAGACTCCGCTCTATGATTGGTCCTTTTTGTGGGTGAATGTTTGTTATCTGTTAGGGAAACACCGTTCCATTTTTGGGGAACATTTTAAAATTGTCAAATTTTAGATGTTTTTATTAAAACATTTCTTTTAATGAATAAATATATTTTTTATATTGTATAAAAACATTTTTGTGAAAGTATAGATTTAAGACAAATTATTTTCTTGATCACTAATCTTTGTTTAATGATTTGTTTGATCATCTCTGCCTTAAGAGATTACTCCTTAGAAAATAGAATTTTATGATTAGTAAATTTTATTAAACGTTTACTTTTATCGTAATCGTTTTCACTTTTTGTTATCTATCAAAACATCTGAGAGGTCAAAAAATATAAATAACGTTTTTTGGACAATATTTGTATTAGAATTTCCCCTCTTTTTTTATGTGACAAAAATAAACTCATTTTGTATAAAATTTGAAGGATTATAAAATTATGTAATGTGTTTCATTTTATTTCTCCCCGCTTTTGGTCGAATCCAATTGGTTGTTCGTCGAGTGAGTAGGAAAAGAAATCGACGATTAAAGTCTCCCCCCTTGATGTAAGCTCTTACCGTGTTTGGAGGCACCAAATGGGATCGATCGTACGTTAATTTGTTTGCTACAAACAGATTAGAGGTACAAGTGCACAGCAAGATTTATAGCATGACAAAATATCTTATGATTTCAATCCACACATTTTTAAAGCATCAAAATAAAGTTCATTGAAATTCATTTAGATAAGTTCCTACTTTGGTCACAAGGATATATATATGAGTACAAGCCTATGATAATGACAATCAAGACATAAATATTAAAGCATCTAATAAAAGATAGACTTAGTAGATGATTAGTGACTTCACAAGGAATGTGATATTCAAAAGGTAGAAGACTTTTATTAAAGCAAATTAATCACAAGAGTGTGATTAATTAAAGAGTGAGAACGAAGAAGATGGTGACTCGTTTTGGTGATAGACTTGTGATCGGGGTATGAGACGGGTGATGAGGAATTAAATGAAATTAATTTCATTCCTCAATGAGTGCAAGTGGTTAGTGGTGTACCAACAACAATGACAAATACTTGCATGAACAACCTTGATTGAGCATAGTAGGAGGTCTTAACCATGGATGGGGTGGAGAGGATGGTGTGGATGTTTGGGAATCAATGAGTGAGGAGACGGTGTAAAGTTAGTGGATGATTTGATCTCTTTGTGGGTAGTTCATAGGTGGTGAAATGGAGTGAGTGGTGTTTCTTGAAGGTGGTGGTGTTGAGTTATTGTGACGAGTGGGTGATGATTTTGGTAAAGGTGTCTTTCGCTTCCAAACTTGATGAACCGACATCCTTGGTTTCTATGTAGGTTAGATGATGATTTTGAGCAAGACCATTTGGTGGAGGAAGATAGTATGCGAAAAATTTGTGATGATGAGGAAAAATGAGGAGGAGATGAAATTTAATATGAAAGTATGAAAGAGGACAGGTTAAAGTGGGTCATGGTGTTGGCGATGAGGTTGAAGACAGTTTGTGTTCAAGAGGGAAAAATTCCAGCAATGTCTAAGGGTGAGTAGGGTGGTTCAAAAATTATAGAAAAAGACGAAAATTTTCGAAAATGTTGTTTCCCTCTGGTCCGACGTGGTCCATTTTTGTTGGGAGCCCATGTACCTCACCCACTCCTTATCTCTCGTAAGAGGGACCGACTCTGATATATAAGGGGCCATTTTCTTATGGTGAGAAGTGTTTTCTAGTTTTTCCATTCAGATAGAGAGAGAGTAGTAGTAGAGATAGAGCCAATCATGTATCCTTCTGATCGGCTAGAGGTAATAAGATCTCAATAGATAGCCGTACCTCTCTCTTATACAGTGCCATAAATTTTCAACTCCCTGACAAAACCAACCAACATGCAATTATGGGATGATAAAAACACATCGTATTCACGTCAAATCATCCCAACAAACGGCAAGTTAACATATATTGTTTTAGTTCCTAATAAAAGAAAGGAAATATATAGCACAATATAGTACATAATAGCACATTAACTTTTATGCCTAACATCTGTCTCTTCCTTATTCTCTCTTCTGTTCTTCTCGGATTGTCCAAATTCGACCTGTATCATCCGGTGTGCATCTCGTTGTGGGTATTTGAAGAATTTGATATGGATTAGAGGTTGTTTAAATCTATAATTTTCACGAGGAGGGTTTTGTTTGACCTTAGGAGAATTATTGTGATAGAGTGACATTTTGAGACAGAGAGGGAGATTGGAACCTAAGTATGATCATTATCATTATATTTGACAATGTCATGATTTCTGAAGATGAATGAAGGTAGCAGTTTGTGGTTGGAGGAAGAAATAGCATTTGACATACATGGTCTTTTCTTGCCACGGTCCGCTCGTGGCTTTCGCTCATAGTAAGGAGCGAGCGGATACATGACTACACCATATGAGAGATAATGATTAAAAGCTTAGCTTGGAGAAATGTCACAGCGTGTTGAATAACCTAGTTTGAAGCATACCATAAGGTTAAATAGTTACTTAGGTTTAAATTGAGTCTTTTCCATTCTTATTGAGAATGAAAAAAAGTAGGGTTTATATGGTGGTCGGTTGTCTCAATGCAATAAAGCATCTGACAAAGACACGCGGAAACATGATTTACGACCTCCTTGACAAAAGACATTTTCACGAATGATCTCAACCTAAGGTTTCATATGATCCTTACGACCTCTTGGAGGTTTGGTTTTATAAAGACCTTTAGTCGAAACACTTACCGATAAATGATCAAGTGACTACATTTCGGTGATGGAGGCTTGACCTTGAAGGGCATTTTTAGGATTTGGACCAACCTTCCTCAAGAGAGAGGGAAGAATGGCTTGTTTTGAATGACAAAATTGACAAACGAGTTGACCTTTAGAATTATTGGTGAAGGGGAGTTGACTCAATAAAACTCAGAAAAATGACGGTACAAATTTGTTTCGTTGATGTCCAACAAGTACAATCGAAGTTATGACTAAACTTAGCTACGAATAGGACTCATTTCATATTCTCTGTTGTTTTTGGAAAATTGGGGAACTAACAACCCTTCCCTCATGAAAATATCGTGAGTTTTCAAGATTTTCCATTGTGTTTCGTATTGTTAATTTGATTAAAGTATTTCTATATTGAGGGTATGAAGTTTCTTGTCTTTTGAGTCTTAGGAGCGGTAGCATAAAGCTTTGTCACCTAAAGTAAATTTAACAAGATATGTGCGTTAATCACTTCTACATCATTTATGTTTTGAGTTTCTTGACCTTGTGTGTGCCTATGTGCAACTCATCTTGTATGTGAGAGTAACGGTTACTTGACCTATATATAAACATCCTAAATGTTCTAACCCAAACGCTCCTAAGATTGATTTTGCTTATCCAAACAAGTCGAAAAATACATATGAATTATGTATCTCGAAATTTTTTCATGAGATCATTATACATGTGTTTAAAAGGGTTTTTAGATTGTATTAACAATGCAAACACAATTTTATTGTGTTTCCTTAACATATGAGTAATTTTGCAAAATGAAATTGAGGTTTTGGTTCAAAAATAATTTTTTAACAAACCTTATCAATGTATGCAAATCCTATATCTATGGGAAGCATATTTGTTATACATTGTATACTAGTAGTTTTAATTGAATAAATTCGAAAGAAAAATAAAAAATACCCAATTTCAATTTTTGGTGTTCATCATGAGCCCTATACTCAAAATGAAAGAAATAGTTGAACTGGACTTACATTTGAATATCTTAGAGATGTTAGGGATGATTATTGGTGTTGATTTGATCTTGAATTAAAGTTTTAATGGTTGATTTTGAAGTTTTGGTGGATTTGGGGTTGTGTTCGTCACACGTGCAGGCAATGGGTGTTTGTTTTTATGTTTTGAATTTTTTTTGTTTCAAGGCTTGTACATATTCACATTCTGTTTGACGGAGGTTCCCATTTCTCCCTGGCAGGTTTCTTATATGATTGGGGGGGGCCGCCTAATAGAGGGGCAGCCCTCATGGACATTAATTTTTTTGGACTTTGTTTTTGACACAAATTTTAACTAGGAAGAGTGACAATCAATTTGCATTTGCAACTTAAACATGTTTTAAAGTACTTTGTATGAAGCTTTTAAGTTGTTCACGACACGGATGGGAAACACCGGGTCTGGATTGAGAAGAAGAAAGACGATAATACTTAATATGGAATTTATGGATGTGTTCCATCATTTCTAAACAGAGGTAGATAGGTTAAAACGATTCACGTTTTAAGAGGTTTAGTGAGAATGTCAGCTCGGTTGTCGACACGGGACGATACTTTTGTGTAGGAAATATGTTCTTTTTGGACATTATCTCAGAGGATGTGGTGACGAATTTCAGATGTGTTTGTACGAGAATGTCTGCATCGGGTTTTTGCTAAGTTCATGCGCCTTTTTTGTCGCACAACATTGGATAGTCGTAGTGTGTAGTCGGAGTCGTATTAGGGCTTGGTTTCAAGCCATAGTGCTTGTTAGAAATGCCTTTCGAAGCTTTAGTATTCGGCTCCAGGTAGGTAGATATAGCAAGAAGAGTTTTGTTTCTTTGAGACACCAAGTGATGTCAACCAAATCCACGAACATCAAATAGCTCGCTAGTATCTTTCGGTCCTCCCATAATCTCCCGCCAACCATGGTCAGCGTCTAGCATATACTCACGGCTTCTATGCTGGTCCCTTAGGATACCATTATCCTAAGTGCGTTAGTGCCTTTATTGTATCAGAAAGATACGCTTAACGCTTAAAGGTGTAAGAGGTTTTATAGGAGCCTCTTGGAAGCGGGCACAAAGGAGACACTAACATGATATCGGACCTACTTGCGTTAGGTATTAATCAGCTACGATCATGCCTCGATACTTAATACTTTTTACCGACTCAACTCTTCATCCATTTCGTCTGTTTAGTAACGGAGGACAGGGGAGTTTTCATTAGTTTAGAATCTTATAGAAAATTTCTTATAAGCATTTCATTTATTTTTACTTAGATTGATATTAAAGAATATACCATCTTCCATTTGTTTAATTTGTACATCAAGGAAGAAGTTTAAGTTCTCCCACCATGCTCATCTAGAAATCGTCATGATGATTGACAAAAATTCATCAAACATGTCTTGACAAGTACGAACCGAAATATAATGTTCATCGACATATATTGAACATGATTGAGATTTAAACTCTTTTCTTATTAGTAAAAGAGTATTATCTTCCATTCTCATTTATATATCATGTTTAATAGAAAAGCTTTTATTATCATACCATGCTTTGAGCTGCTTGCTTAAGGACCATATAATGCGTTACTTTAATTTATAAAATCATGATCCAGTTTTTCAATATCATGAATCCGGAGGTTGTGCCACGATATACCTCACTCATTGAGATAACTCATCGGTAGAATTTGCACTTTTTACATCCATTTGAATAATTTAAAATCTAAATGCGCAAAGCATAAGCTAATGATATTCTAATAGACTCAAGTCTAGCAACCGGGGCATAAGTTTCATCATAATCGATGCCCTCATGTTGGTGGTAACCTTGAGAAACTAATCTAGCCTTATTTCTAAAAACAATACCGTTCTCATCTAACTTATTTCTAAACACCCACTTAGTTCCTATAATTGTCATATTCTTAGGTTGTGGAACTAACTCCCAAACTTCGTTAGCAATGAATTGATTTAATTCTTCTTGCATGGCGACTATCCAACTTTCGTCTCCTAAGGCTTCATTTACATTCTTAGGTTCTATGGTAGAAATGAAACAATAAAAGTTTATTTAGTTTTGGGCTTGTGATCTAAGTGTGTTAGAGATACGAAATTCCTTCTAACAATGAAGTTTTGGTCACTCGAAGATCTACGAAAAAGTGTATTCGTTAAATAGCTAGTTTGTACATGGTTTTAGTTGTAAATGGGCATGTAATGTAAAAGCCCGAAATGGCCCATCATAAGGCCTTACATGGCAGGCCATTTAGTCTAGAGAAGCTAGGGTTTGGAGGCTCTTAAATAGATCATCTCTTCCTCGTTCTCATAATTCTCAGAAGTACAAAAACCTACAACAACTTCTTCTGTTTCATACTTCTTTGTTTTAATATAATATATATCTTGTTTATGAATGATCTAAAAAGACTAACAATTGGCATCAGGGCACAAGAGCGCGATTCGTGTAGTGTGGTTTGTGATTGGTTGTATCATCAGACAAACATCAAAATATAAAACACAAAGGCAAAACACAACTTTATTGCTAAATGATCCTTATAAGAATACTAAACAGAACAAACGGTTACGGATTCTGACTACGATGGACAAGTGATCACGGACAGGTGATTTGGTATCCTATTTGAAATGAGAGTGGGTTTCACGAAGGCTTTTACTTTATTTCATCATCGAGACTTTTCTTCTATTTCTTCTATCGATTGATCACTTGCTTGAAACGTTTATAACAGTTATGATTAAGACTTGGATTATCTCGTTTCCAGAAGTCAAGGGTGGTTGGATGAGACTTGGATAACTATCTCTTACAAGGAGTTACGATTGTAGTACTCAGGTGTTGTCACACGCAGATGTCGAAGTGATATACTATTATAGATGTGTTGTAACTTCTTATACTTTTGATGTTGGGTATAAGGTACTTAGAGATTTTCTTTGGCACGCCCCCTGTTCTTCATTCAACATAGTGAAGATTAGTAACAAATTTTGTGGGGATTTTACTTCGGTTTCACGTTTGCCTATATTCAAGTTTACTTCACCAAGTGATCACGACAATAGCCGACAGAATACGAGGTTGGTAAGTTAGCCAGAGAGTATAAAGGTTGAGATGTAATCAGCACTTCTCACGGGGTTGTATTTATTTGTTTGTGCTATTCCAGCACAAAGAACTACTTCACAGTTCCTTAAGCAAAAATCTTCAAAGTTTTTTCGAAGGACATTCATTTCACAGACCTCTGATTATACCAAGTTTCTTGATTCTTGTGAATCTCCTCTATTTGTGAAGTCAAGAGAGTAATGATTCTTTTGTATATCAAGATTTGTGCTTATGACAAGAACTTCTTGAGTATATGGACACGACAATGATGCTTCTGAGAGTTCGCAACCATGGGGGAAAATGTGTACATCTGGGACTTAATTGACTTTGATGTTACCATGTCAACTTCTAGGGGGAAGTTTGTTAGCCCTAAAAATGCTTAGTATGGTTTGTGAAGTATTATGCAAATGTGAGAAGAACAGTTGCTGATTTCTCGCATGCACCCCCGAACGAATATTCACCAAGCCTTAATGACAAGAAGCAGTGGTATAGTTGGTGTGGTTTGACTTCTACAAAATTCTGCTACGCACGTTAATGACAGGTAGAAGATTGTTCAAGCTACATCAAAGTTTTAGAATTTGCTTAAGATAGGGATGTTGGTTTGGGGGGAAGCCGATTCAGAAACTTTGCCAAAAAGGAGTCTATGAATAAAGCTTTTCAAGACATGCTGCATGGATTGAGGGAAGTTAATCCAACTCATGCATACTAAAATGGTTCAAGAACAAGTAAAGACAAAGAAGATCCAGGCTGGAATACAAGTTTTCAAGACCAGGAGAACTTCGAAGACATCTTCAGCTTTGGAAGCGCTTTGGAAGACATTATTTATGTTGTATTTGTACAAGATAGGAACATTGTAAGTAATTCTATATGTCCACATATTGGGGGAAGATTGTTAGCCTTAAAATATGGTGACATATCGGAATTACATTAGTTTTCATTAGGCAAGAACTACAGGGACTAGAACTGTTAAGTTAGTATAGTGTCCCTTGTCTTGACCTATATATACCCCCTCCATACTTCCATGGAGGGGTGAGGATTCATTTTGTAAAAAGAGTGTGTGTTCTTGTTTCTCTCACTAGACGCACACCTCTTCCCATCTTTTTCCTTTCTCTCTAATAATATGGCTAAACATTTGTTCAATCCTCCCCGACCTCCGGATCTTTCTTGTGTAGCTAGTGATTTCTTATTATAACAAGAGTAAATCCAAGGTTCGTAATTCATGAAACAAGGCAGTCGTTGTCAAAGTGAGTTCGAATTCATCTACCCCTGGAATTTCACCAGACGTTGCTGCTCTTACAACCGAAGTTTCTGAACTTAAGAATATGATGAAGACTATGCTTATCGACAAACAAAAAGCCCAAGCTCCCGTGCCCGTAAAAGCGGTCGAGCAAAGTTGTGTAACTTGTAGAGTTGCTCATTCTTATTAGAAAATTGTCCAGCCACGATGGCACTGTTCTATCGAGACACATTTAAGAGTACGTTTCACAAGCTGACTGCAGCCAATTTTTTATCAAGGAAATACCAATTCCATGACCTCCGGAATGGTTGCAAATCCTAAATCCGCTCATGGTTTCTCCTCGATTCAAAATAATCAACAACGTTTTTCAATCAGATCAAGGAAATAATTTCAACCCAAAAATCGAAGAACCAATTCAATCAAATCGTTAGGAAATAACTTTCCTACAAGGACAAGTGTATCAACCTCCGACTAGTCAACCACCAGTTTACCAAGCTCAACCTTATTCAAGTCATGCTTCGCAATGCAAGGTGTTTCATCGGACGATTTTGAGAATTATGTCAAGGCTAATGATGCAATATTAAGAAATATGCAAAATCAAGGCCAAGGTTTACAAAACCAGATGACAAATTTAACGGAGATGTTTTCTAAGTTTGTAAATTCCAATACCGCTTCGTCTTCAAATTCAGGTTCTCTTCCAAGTAACACGGTTACTAACCCGAAGGAAGACTTGAAGGGTATTACTACCAGAAGTGGTGTTGTTTATCAAGGACCTACAATTCCTATTACTTCTTCTCCTAAATAGTAGAACGTAGAACCGAGGTGACAAAGGACACGGTTTTTCCTACTAATGAAGGAATTACCGAAGACGTCCAACCTCCGGTTGTCCCAGTTGAAAACCAAAATCCAGTTTTTGAGCCAGTTGATGCCTCCGTTAGTGTGCCGATCCCTAACCAAAAACCGTCGATTCCTTATCCTTCAAGGCAAAATGATGAGAAACACCGTGAAAATGCTGATGAACAAAAAGATAAATTCTACGAATTCTTTTAAGTATGAGTTTCAAAATTAAGTTTCGTGGATGCTTGGACTCTTTTGCCCAAATTTGCTTCAATTAAAGCCTTTTAATCGCGAAATAAAGAAAAGCTTTGTGAGATGGCTAGAACCCTTTTTTTGAACGAACATTGCTCGGCGGGTCATATTAAAAGTTACCGAATAAGAAAAATGGTGACCCCGGCAAATTCCTTATTCCATGTAAATTTCCTAGAATGGATGAGTGCTTAGCCTTGGTCGATCTTGGCGCTAGCATAAATCTCATGCCATTTTCCATGTGAAAAAAGCTTAACCTTCCAAACATGACTCCGACGTGCATGACACTAGAACTAGCGGACCGTTCGATCTCTTACGAACTTCTATTCCGATCGGTATTGCTAGTCGTAGATTTTGAACCAGACCCTCGAGTACCTCTAATTCTCGGGAGGTGTTTTCTTAAGACCAGTCGTGCTTTGATAGACATGTATGAAGGTGAATTGACCCTTCGAGTAGACAATGAGGCCATTACTTACAATCTTGATCAAACTTCGAGATACTCGGTTAATTATGATGATATGACGGCGAATCGAATCGACGTTGTTGAATTAGCTTGTGAGGAGTATTCTCAGGAAGTTCTAGGTTTTCAGACGTGATGCCAGTGGCAATCCTACTCCCGGATATGACCCGATAGTTTCAAATTCTTCTCCGACTCTCACTCCTTTCGAGCATATCGATTTTCTACTTCTAGAAGAAGTTGATGCTTTTCTTGCTCTAGCCGACGATTCAACTTCACCGAAAGTTGATGAATCCTATTATGACCTAGAGGGGGACATTCTTATTCTCGAAGCACTCCTTAATAGTGATCCTTCACCACCTCCGAACCAAGGAAATTATTTGCCGGAAATCAGAAAGGAACTTAAAATGTAAGTGAGCCAAATTAAGGAATTACACCTCATCTGATATGCATTTTTAGAAGACACAAAAGTTGCCGGTCATATTTGCCAAAGATTTGAGTGTCTGATGAAAGACGCTCACATAAGGTTCCTAAAGTCCGGGAAAGCTAGCCATTGCTTGGAAACTCCTTCCGACACATAAAGGGTTATTAACCCGGAATTATGTTCTCATAAATTTCTAAATGACAGAAGACTTTGAACCTAGCTAGTCCAACATTAGAGAAGGGTTTATCCAAAGATCCAATGATGTCATTAAGAAAGAAAAAGAGGTTTGAAAAACTTCTTGAGCTGGATTGACTCTACCCAATCTCGGATTTAGTCCTTAGGTGGCCCAGTGCACTGTGTGCCATAGAAAAGAGGGATTGAGCGCAGTGACAATGATGAAATTGAGTTAGTACCAAAACTAGACTGTAACCAGGATGGAGGAGTTTGTATTGTTTATCGTAAGTTGAACGAAGATACCTGGAAAAGACCACTTCCCTTTCCGTTTTGGAATTAAATGCTTGAGAGACTCGCAGGAAATAAGTACTACTGTTTCCTCGATGGTTTCTCAGGTTATTTTCAAATACCAATCGATCCGATAAAAGATCAAGGAAAAGACCACTTCACCTGCCCATAGGACGTTTGCTTTACCGCCGCATGCCTTTTGGATTATGCAATAGCACCATGCACGTTCCAGGGTCGATTATGATTGGCTTTTTTCCCGGATGATATGGATTGAAAAGACAAATGGAAGTTTTTCGTATGTGCGACTTGTTTAGTTTTCGGAGGAAATCTTTCGCTACGTGCCTTTCCAATTTAGAAAGTGCTTAAACGGTGTTTTCTATGTTGCTTGGTGGTGAAGACACTAATTTTGGCTCTAAATTAGGAAAAAAAAAAGCCATTTTATGGTGAAAGAGGCATTCGTACTTGGGACATAAAATTTGTAAGAATGGGAATCGAGGGTCGACAAAGCCAAAATAGACGTGATTGCTAAGTTACCTCACCCAACTACCGTTAAGGGGATTAGGAGTTTTCTCGGACATGCAGGTTTTTACTGTAGATTCATCAAAGACTTTTCCAAAATTTCTCGACCCATGACTCATCTCCTTGAGAAAAACACTCATTTCATTTTCTCCGAGGAATGCATTCAAGCTTTTCGACCCTTAATGAAGAAATCTAACCGAACAGCTCAATTTGATTGCCCCTGACTGGGACCAGCCCTTTGAGCTTATGTGCGATGCAAGCGATTATGCCATAGGTGCGGTTCTGGGGCAACGAATTGAGAAACACTTTAGGCCTATACATTATGCAAGCAAAATAATGACCGAGGCGGAATCGAACTACACCACAACAGAAAAAGGAAAATGTTAGATGTGGTGTACGCTTTCAAAAAAATTTTCCGTCATAACCTATCATGAATAAAAGCATTGTGTATACGGACCCATTGCCCTTAAGTACCTATTTGCTTATGGAAAGATTGCCAAGGCAAGGATGCTAAGATGGTTTTACTCCTTCGTAGGAATTTTATTTTAAAGTAATTGATTCAAATGGAGCCGGGGAAAATACTACGGAAGATTACGATCATCTTTCACCGATTAGAAATCCATATGAAAAATGTTCTAAATCCAAAGGAAAATAAACGAATTTTTTCCTTCGAGGACACTTAATATTGGTAACTTCTCGTGGTGACCCATGTACCCCGTGGTTTCTGATTATGCAAATTACCACGCGGGGATTATTCATTGTCAAAGGAATGTAACTCAACAGAAAAAAGAAAAAAACCAAATTTTTCAAAGACGTCAAAACACAATTTTTGGGACGACCCTTTTTTCTATTCAAAACCTGTGCAGGTCAGTGATCCGGCGGATGTGTTTTCAGCCAAGAAGCTGTTCGACATCCTCACTGCTTGCCATAGTAGTACCCATCCGGGGGACGCATTACGATGCCAATACACCAGCAAATATGGTTTTGACTTCGGATTTTATTGGACCACAGATCTACAAAGATGCCAATGCAGTTAGTCAAAAATGTGACTCATGCCAGCGTCATTAGGAAAAATTTTCACAACATGATGAGATGCCACAAAAATTCCTTCCCAGTGTGGTGAAATCTTTGATGTATGAAGGGCATAATTAGACTTCAATGGACCATTTCCGTCATCTAGTGGAAAATAAGTACTTAATCGTAGCAGTTGAATTACCTATCCAAATGGGTGGAAGCCATCAAGGCGCTCCCACTAACTATGCATATAGAGTTAGAACGTTTTTTTTGGTGAATCTCTTTTTGCTGATTTGGTACACCAAGATCCTTTTATAAGCGACCGTGGGTAGCGCTGGGACCCATTTCTGTAATGACAAATTTGCTAAAGTAATGTCTAAGTATGTGGTCACTCATCGTCTTGCTACCGCTTACCACCCTCAAATGAGTTAAATCGTGGTCAAAGTGGAAAGGTGTCTTTTCGTGGGTTAAATTTAATACGTTATTTTTAGAAAAGGACGGATTGGAGAAAAACCGATTTTTGCCTGCCCCCTGTGTCTGACTTCCGCTCTTAGGCTTGATGACGGCTCTATCGGGATTCCGTACCGCTTATAAGCCCAAATTGGTTGCACCCTTACTAGCTCGTGTATGGAAAAGCAGTGTCATCTCACCTATTCGAATTAGAGCATTTAGAGCGCCATTGGCAATTTTAATTCATGCTAATTTCGATCTTATAAATCGCAGGAGCGATCACCGTAAGCTACAACTTAATGAACTTAATGAGCTTTGTGATCAAGCATACGAGAGGGAATTCTCATTGTTTATAAGAGAGAGGGACAAAGAAGCTTCTCGTCAAAAGGTCAAACACACATAAAACCGCTCAATTATTTTCAATGTTAGGTGATCAGTCTTGCTTTTTAACTCTTCGTCTTAAAGATAATTATGGGAAAGCTTAAAACACCGATGGTGCCTGGCCTGTCACTATAACCGAAGTTTTTCCATCATGGCATAACAAAATTAATCTCACTCCGTACGGATCAAACTTTAAAGTGAATTGCCAACCGACTTAAGCAATACTTCGGAGGGGAACCACCTACCTATGGTTTTCTAGGATCTACCAGACTTTCCCCTAAGGATAAATTGAATTCAGGAGATCGAGTCAAGCTATGTGAGCTCGTGTTACCAAATACAAAGCGCTTCGGTGGGATGGCCCACCCATGCTTTATCCATTTTCTATTTTCCTTTCTTAGCTTCTAATGTTGTTGTAGAGGAGGCTTGTACTCTCCGATTCTTTGTGTTTGTTGTTTTGTTGTACCTTGTGATTGTTTGCAGGGGATTTCACTAACATTTTCTGAAGACATTCTGTCTGTTTTTCGGTGTTTAGTCCGTGGTCCACTCGAGGCTTCCTAGCCTTGTGCTTGCCATTAGTTTGGGGATTTTCGCGATTATTCTTAATGATTTTTATCATTAACATTTATCTTTTAGCACACTTAATAAACGGCTAGAGATTTTTTGTGTACTTTCTTCTACGGTTTGAGTTATGCATTCGACCTTTTTTGAGTTTTAGTACAGTATGGGGTTTGTTTTTAACTCTTAGGCTAGGGAAACATTGAGGTCAAGTTTGTGATTTTAGTTTAGGTTATGTGATAGTATTTCTTCGATATGATCTTACCTACTTTTACCATGTTGTTCTCACGCACCTATTTTCTCCCACCCAAATTTTTATAAAATTTATAAAAAAAATTTTAAATTTTCAAAAATAAAAATCAAGTGTTTTTGTCTCAATTTTTTTGTCTTTCTTTGCTGGTGTAGTATTGAGAGTAAATTTTGACCTGATTTTCGAGCAGGTTAGGTGCTCTATTGCTTGTTCCTTAACTTTTAGGCTAAGCGTTCGCGATTTTCGCGAAATAGTACGGGAAAAATAAATTGATTGAGGTTAGTTGTATGAGTGGGTGCTGCAAACAAGGATTAGTTGGAAATATTATGAGACTATTGTATGTAACTTGTTGCTTTTTTCTCCATAAGCTTCTAATCCGGGATTAATTTTTCGTTGCTGTTTTTGGAGTGGTGATTAAACTTAAATCATAACAATTTTTATGTAAATATGGGCAAAGTTTTTAGTTGTCTAGTTCAAATTTATACTTTGATTTTTAAAACGGAAGTCTTTTATATTTTTATATTATAATAATATGATGTTGATAAAATGATAAAAAAATATAAAAGCTCGTGGGCATTGTTAAAGTTTACTGCCTCTTGCCGGCTCACAACCGATGTTGGTGTAGTCTTCTAACAAGAAAAGACCATAGTTAGAATAAAACATCCCGGAGGCTGGGTATAATGTTATTGCTGCATCTTGCCGGCTTACAACCGTTGTTGCAGCATTCTAAAAGGTCGGAGGGTTACATAGTGCATAAATATGTTTTATAATTATGTTTGTATAATTAGATTTCTTTTTGTTAAAACTCAAATTATGCTTTTTGCACTTTTGACTATTCTATTTTTCTACGCTTTGTATATTTGGGAACACCTGAGAGTTTTTGAAAAACCTAAGGTCCGTGAGTCCTGGTTACTCGGGAAACCTGAGAGTTTTTGAAACCTAAGGTCCGTGAGTCCCGATACTAGTCTCTGTGGGGTGTCAAAAGCCTGGTCACTTAGCCGCAAGGTTGGGATGTGCCGAGACGAAAGTCGCTACATGGGATGATCTCACCTTCAAACTCATTATTCTTAGGTGGAACGTGAAGCATAGTATGTTGCAAAACGTTGATCCATGGTTGAAATTCAAAATAGCACATACACTTAAGAAATAATAAATGTCGGGAGTGAAAAGTCCACAAGTTACAAATATGAGTAGTGTTAGCATCTTTACTGATATTTAGCTGTGATTTCGTTTTAAGCTTGGTTTGGATAAGTGAAAAGTCGGGGACGATGAATTTATCCTTTTTGGGGCATTCTCGGATCGAAATGCATCTTGTTCTATGATCCCTAATAGTTATGGAAATAACGAAAGTCGAAATAATCTCAGTTATATAACTATTAAAAAAATGAAAAAGTTTTATAAAAATGGGAAAATAGGGTGTTTTATAACTTGTGATTTCTTAATTTTCTCCACGAAGGTCTTTGCTACTTTTCAAAGATTTTGTTTGAGGAAGTTTTGAGGTATTTGGTTATAGAGCATATAATATTGCGTGAGGACACGCAATCGCTTAGTTTGGAGAATTTTGATATGTGTGAAAACACATATCCTTTTTATATCAAAAATGTCCCTAAAAAATAAAATTGTGCTTTAAATGCTTGAATATTGCTTGTTTTGTCTTTGTGATTGTGTAGGTACGGATATTGCAAAAATCTCAAGAAAACGGTCAAAACCGGACAAACACGGACACGGGAAAGGAAAGAGAATACAAGAGCCGGGAGAATTCTATCAAAGGTCAACAAAAGTCAAACCTTGGTCAACCAAAGTCAACCCACAAAAAGACAAAAACCCAAAATTCTCAAATCAGTCCCTCAAAGTTAACCAAATTCATAAAAAGTCCCTAAGCCCTAACGGTGTTATCTCTTAACACTATAAGAGATAACACCCGTTATCTACCCTTTTTATAAAACCAAAGCCCGAGCCTAAATCCTTACCAGGCCCAAAACCCTTATAAGCCTGGAGTTATAACCCCGGGTCAAAAAGAAAAGTCAAAAGTAGTTTTTAGGAGCTTATTAATAGTAGTTTTATCTAGTTTAGCTTATAAGTGCATAAGGTTCCTTTTACCCAACGTCACAATCATAGGGTAAAATTCATATTGTAAACATGCAAGCTATCCAAGTGGCCTAAGTACAACATGGCAGGGATAAACGTCACATAAGCCCTCTCATTGGGCAATACCCAAAAGGGAATGACACGCGGGCAAAGGAGAAAACACACATATCAAGAGGGATTTGCACTAAAACATATGGAAAAGAAGCACAAAGGCCTCTGACACACGGATTGCCACGTTGGCAATCCGTGTGATCAAAATCTAATCCAACGATGGAGAGAGAGCATCCAATGATTGAAAGGAATGTATGGTCGAGATTAAGAGGAGGATATAACTGAATCAGGACCTAGAAGTTTCCCCAGGCAGTTTAAATACAAGAGATCTCTCACAAGAAAAGTATCTAGGAGTAGCTTATAAAATTAGCTTATTTAAATTAGCTTTTGTAATTTTCATTTAAAATGTTTAGCTTAATGTTTGCTTAAATGTAATTTCCTTTTAAGAATTTGTAACCACTTATTCAAAATAATACGATTTTCGTATTTGCTTTTCTCAAATTCACTTAAAACTTTCTTTAATAAGCTAGTAATGTTACATAAGCTTCTCATAAGCTCAGATCAAGCTCTTTGAGTCTCTAAGCTCAAATTGAGCTATTAATAATCTCTTAATATACTTAAATCTAAAAATCAGCTTAATACCTTGGCTTATTGGATTTTGAGTTTTTTGGAAGATGAGCTATCCATGGAAGAGCTCATAAGGGACTTTTACTGGCTTATTATTAATAAGTCAGAGCTTGTAGATTAGTCATTAGGAGCCTTTGATACCTTTGTTTAGCTAAGGTTCCTTGTAAGTTTATTTACTCTTTCTGTCTTAATTTTCCTAGCTTAATTTTGCATATGCTTATAATTTGCTTATAGTCTAGCTTATTTGTGCTTAATTTTGTTTCATTATGCTTATTACTCTTGTTTGACTATTTGTTTTTTAGCTTTTATAGCATAGATCTTAGTTTTTCATAACTTGTCATAAAAATCTATAAAAATAAAAAAAATCTTAGCTTAACTTGTAGCTTATTGTTTCTAGCTTATTTGCTTATAGTGATATGATTATTAAAGTCGTTATAATATGTTTGTCATCTGATATCTGAGTTTTAATCATTAAATTTGTTTTTCAAAAGCTTAAATGGATTTTAAAACTCTTAAAGGGGTGTTTGGGACAACAACACTAACCACAATGTAGTGCTGTTTGTGACCACTTAGTCTTTTATAGTTATTAAAATCTCTCATTTAAACTGTTTTGAATAAGATTTATAAGTTGGATTAGCTTTAAATTAGTTTTCATTAGTTGGTTTATTAATAGTTCAATTCTGTTAAGGTTCTTTTGCATTAAGAGCTCAAATCAGTTCTCGCTTTTGTAATTGCTTAATTTGTATTTAGATAAGTGTTAAAATAGAGTAGAAAGAATGTTAATAGGTCTGCATTGAAGGTTTTTAAGTTTTGATCACAATTGTGTCAACTGCATCAACAGTTATAATAGAAAAATTTCCATTTTCTAGTTTAATTTTTAGATAGTTAAAATAGTTTTTAGCTTTTGCTTTTCATAATACACATAGTTTTTAGGTCATTAATCATCATTTTCAATTTGCTTTTTCAAAATAAGCTATCTTACTAATCTGTTTTTAAGCTGCAAAATGTGAACTTTGTATTTTCATTTTCGAAATAAAACTCAGCATGATTTAAGTCGTAAGTCTGTTTTCATAGTGCTTTTTCATTAAGCTAAATTGTTTCAAAATCATTTTCAGAAGCATTTTTAGGAAGCTTATTAGTTATAGAATAAGCTTGCATAAGCCATTTCCCCACAAGGATCCAAGAGCTTATCTAAAAATAAGCTTAAAGATCCCTATAGGGACTGTTTGGGTCTCAGGTTTAGTCAAGAGCTTATTTCAGTTTTTATAGCTTATTTTTCTTAAACTTTTGCTCAATTTGTTCTTAAGTTTGCTTAACATGTTAGTTTAAATTAGAATTAAGCTTATTACGTCAATAGTGTTAGCTTATTAACTTTTTCATTAAAATTCCAAAAACACCAAGTAAGTAGCCTGCAGTGTTTTTATAGTGCTTTTTCTTTGCTTATCTGTTTTTCAAAATGAAGTTGGTTTGCAATTCTAAGTAGCTTAATAGCTCTGCTTTAAGTAGTAAAAGCTTCTTGGCTAGGTCATTCAAGCTTAAAATTAAGCTCAAAGTGTGTCTAAGGGACTGTTTGGTTTTAAGTTTTTTATAAGTGCTTATTCTTGTTTCTGCTTATGGCTTATTCTTTTTTTTTTTTTTTTTATTTTTTTTTTTTTTTTTTTTTTTTTTTTTTTTTATTTTTTTTTTTTTTTTTTTTTTTTTTTTTTTTTTTTTTTTATGTGTGCTTATTCTTGTTCATTTAGCTTTTAGGTTAGAATTAGCTTATTAGTATCTTAATTTGTCATAAACTTTAGCTTATTTAGTCTTATAGCTTATATAGTTTAAGAAAAACTTAAAAAAAAAGTAGTTAAGATAGTTTTTGGCATATTATAAAAGCTATTTTTTCTAGCTTATTTAGGGCTTTTCATAAAAAGTTTCTTTTATTAAAATTGCTTATTTTTAGGTGCTTAACAACTTTCCTTTTATAAGTTTTTAAAAATAAAAAAAGGGAATGTGGAAATCGGGGGTGAGCAAGACTCGAACCCCCGACCTCAACACCCTCGACCCCTTTTATAACACCACAACACACACTCACTACCACTGCGCCCTGTGATCTTTTTCATTATTGTTTTGCAAAGTTTAATTCTTATACACATTTAGCCCTCATAAGCTTAATAAGCTGTTTTAGCTTATTCCGTTGCTTATTCATTAAGCTTTGACATCGAGCTTATTTTTCCTAGGTTCTAATTAGTATAATCTATTTTCTGTATTTTTTCTAGAATTTTTATAGATAGTTTAGTATTTTTAAACATTTATTTTTATTAAAAACTTTAAAAAATCATAAAAATTAGAAAAATAATCAGAAAAATATAATTTTTTAGACAATTTTCTTTTATCGTAAAGTTTCTAGGAAAACTAGTTTTGCCTTCGTAGGGTTTAATTTGCAAAATTTCGATTTTTAAAGAACGGGATTCGTCCCCGTTCTCATTTTTTTCGTGTTTTAAAGCTCATTTCAAATCCGTTTTTGTTCTAGTTTTCTTTAAACTTACTTTTTTAGTCAATTAGAGTCCATTTAAAGAGAATTTTATTTTAGGTTTAATTTTGGAAAATTAGGTTTTTTAATTGCTATTTAGGGTTCCCGTTTTGCGTTTTTAGTTAAAGTTTAATTTCCCGTTATTTGTTTTCGTGCTTAATTGTTATAATTTGCTTATTTTAATTAGTAGAAGTAGATAATCAAATCAATCTTTGTTTCCAATTCAAATCATTGTCCGAACAACAAACGTGGTTTCAATTTCACAAATCGTTGGGGGATAACGACCCGGGAATCATACTTCCCGGTTAATATACGTATTATATTATATATATTTGTGAAGATTTTCCTTTCTACCTTTGTCCTCAAGGGTAGTTTGGTAATTTTCCATCATATATTATATATTTTTATAATTACGTGTGTTGGATATTACGAATCAATAATTGTTTAAAATAATTATCATTGTGAAATTTAATCTTGTGGTTATGTTGATTCATTATAGAATTGCATACTGTATTGATGATAAATTCATGATTAGTATAATATTCTTATTTTCTCCATTATTATCATGTACCTCGACTCGGCGTACTCTTACAAATTCTTACCGAATTGTGTATTTGTATTACCAGAATCATGCCGCCCAGAAGATTGAAAAAGAAATATGTTAAGAGATTAGTGAAGAAACGCGTGGCTAAAGCTATTGAAGAATACGAAAAGTCTAGGGCTAATCTAGATAGTGCTGGAAGTTCAGGAGGAAACACTAGGAATG
>BQNB010067578.1:5630-31838 GCA_026074375.1 Tanacetum coccineum | reverse complement strand
CCATTCAGTTATTCAAGGACCAATACTCTTTTAAAAGCGTTACGGAATAATTATCTCTCTATTATTGATCTTATCCTTATTACGTATTTATATTTATTTATATATACTAAAAGGGACAAGTCACTGTTGATGCTTGCAAGACAGCTCATGACATGTGGATATCTATTACACGACTACAACAGGGTAAATCGCTTAACATTCAAGATGCCAAGACTAATTTGTTTTGGGAGTTTGGCAAATTCACTTCTCATGATGGAGAGTCAATGGATTCATACTACTCCAGATTTTACAAGATGATGAATAAAATGATAAGAAACAACTTGAAAGTTGTTACGATGCAAGTCAATGTTTAGTTTCTTCAACAACTTCAACCAGAATGGTCAAGATTTGTGACAATTGTCAAGCAAAATCATGACTTGGACACAATATCATATCACAAGCTCTTTGACGTTCTGAAACAGTATTAAAAGGAAGTTACTAAAATCCATGCTCTAAGAATAGCCAAGAATGAAAACCCATTAGCACTTGTTGCTGCTGCTCAACAATATCCAGATCCTTATTATCAAGCACCAAAATCTCATAAATCATATGCACCACCATCAAAACAATCATCTTCTACCAGATCTAATGCATCTACCAAATACAAAGGCAAAGAGATAGCCAAACCAATCACACCTCCATCTAAGTTAGCTTCTGAAGAAGACAGTGATCCAGAACAAGCTTAGAGAGATAAGGATATGCAGAAAAACTTGGCACTCATTGCAAAGTACTTCAAAAAGATCTACAAACCTACCAACAACAACCTTAGAACTTCTTCAAACTCTAGAAACAAAAATGTGGATACTTCTCTATGGTACATGAATGATAATCAGACTGGGCAGTTTGGGAATCAGAGGACAGTAATTGTTGCTGGGGCTAGGGAGACTGTAGGCAGTCAGGTAGTGTAGCAGACTGGGATACAGTGTTTCAATGGCAAGGAATTTTATCATTTTGATAAGGAATACAGGAAACCAAAAAGGGTAAAAGACTACACTTATCATAAGGAAAAGATGTTGTTGTGCAAACAAGCTGAGAAAGGTGTTTCATTATAAGCAAAGCAAGCTGATTGGCTAGAGGACACGGATGAAGAGATCGATGAACAAGAATTGGAATCACATTACAACTATATGGCAAGGATTCAGGAGGTTCCTACTTCAGACTCAGGAACTGATACTGAGCCATTGGAAAAGGTACAATACGATGATGAATATAATGTGTTTGTCAATGCAAGACAGCGTTCTGAGCAACCTAAATCCATTAATAACACATGTGTAGTGAAAAAGCTTGATAGTAATGTCATTCCTGATTCACCGAATATGTGTAATAATGATATTCAGACTGACCAAAATGCTAAAGAATGTGATGATGAACGTGCTGCGCTTGCTAATTTAATTGCAAATTTAACACTTAATACTGAAGAGAACAAAAATATTTTAAAGCAATTAAAGAAAGCAAACGCATCATTGACTCAAGAATTAAAGGAGTGCAAATTCAATCTTGAGGAGTCTAATACTACTCAGGATAGTTGCCTAATTGCACTTCAAAGTAAACAGACTAAGCTTGAGATGTACAAGACCTTAAATGACCGTACAGTTGATTATGACAAACTTGAACGAAAGTTAAATGAAACTCTAGGACTATTAGCTCAAAAAGAAATTGACATAAAAGAAGGCTTAAAACTTAAAGCCTATGAAATTTTAGTTGTCAAAGAGAAACACGATGAGTTAGTCAAACAGAGTTTTTTAACAAAGTCGCATTACAGAGGTATTGTCAAAGAAAAAACCAAAGTAATAACAAATTTGAAACTTAAGGAAGAAAAATACATTGACAAAATGATTTCAATAGAAAAGCAATTAAAGTTTTTAAATGAAATTGTTTATAAAAGGAATCAATCAATTCAAACCATTCATATGTTAGCTCCCAAAGGCTCAACATTTAATGGTAGACCAACTTTTGCAAATCCAATGTACCTCAAGAAAGCTCAATCTAAAAAGCCATGTTTGTATGAGATCCCATATGATACTTCTGATCTTCCAAACAGATTCGTCCCTGATAGGGAAGAGACCTTGACTCTTGAAAAAGAGAGTAGATCAAAATTGAATAAAGACTTAGTGAAACCTTATAATTACACAAAGCAAAATAGTATTTAGGAAATTTTTAAACCAGCGTCACATGAGTATCATGATCAGTTGGCACATGCAAATGAAGTAAGAAAGAAAATATAGAGAAAATCTTTTGTTAAATCTAAACCAAAAAATTTCAAAAACATCGGTTTCTTACCTACTTCAAAATTAATTAGTAAAAGTAGACAAGCTTATAATGTAATGATGAATAACATAAATCATTTTAAAGAACTTGTTGATCAAGCTTAGGAAAAACATTCTCATGATCATTTTCATGCACCAACTGCTCATGATATGGAAATCCTAATCAAAACATGTTTGATGCCTCTTGCCCTAAAGACACAAAATGATAGTTTCAAATTTGTTCATGAACTTAAACAAGAAATGCATGCTAATTTAAAGTACGTTGAATCCTTTGAAAAAGAGATTGACGAACTTGAATCTGACAAAGCAGAATTTTCAAACATGTAAGATCTACTTCTCCAAGAGTGTGTTTCACAAGATGTTATGTGTTCTTATTTACATTCTTTATCTGATGTAGATGCTCACACTGAATTGCAATGCTTATATCTTCATAAAGTGAAAGAATATGAATGTCTTGCACAAAAGCTTTCTAAACAAACTGAACGCTAAGTACAGAAAGTGATGTATAATGAGCTTTCACGAAGTTTTGCTAAATTAAAAAAACACTCGATTTCTCTTGAACTTTCTTTACAACAATGTCAAGACAAATAAAAATGACACCTGTATGCAAGAAAAGCGCAACTGTAATCTAAAAGAACGTGAACAACAATCATTTTAGAATACAAGATTGAAATCTTCAATTGGCAAGACAAGAACATTGCATAAGTGAGTTGAAAAGAAACTCATTGAGAATGCAAGGAAAGTCTTTGAAATTAAGTTGTTAAACCATCAGTTGTTCTCACAATTCTTAAAGGATTTCCAAAACCATCAGTTTTAGGAAAACCACTGACTCCTTTTTCAGACTCTCTTGAGAGGAAAATAAAATTTCAAAGACAAAACGGTTCGCAAACTAATGTGTCATAGGTTTAATCAAAAACCAGTCACTACATATAATATGCCTCAAACACAAGGCAAGCTTTAAAGAAAACACAAATGTGATTAAACCAGGAATGTATCGAATTAACACAAGGCCAACACAAACTAAAGCACCATAGTTGCCTCAGACTTCTAGGAATACTAATCCTCGCGTGTCTACCTCTATAGGAGCAATTCACCAAAATGAAAGATAAGGTTATGCCAAACAAAAGTCAAGTGAAGCTTAAGAAGACTGAAGTAGAAATCCACTATAGGATTTCTAGTATTTCTAATAAAATAAAGTTTGTAACTGCATGTAATGACAATTTAAAATCCAGAACTTCGAATGTTAATGTTGTTTGTGTTATTTGTGGAAAATGTGTGTTTAATTCGAATCATGATGCTTGTGTTTCTAAATTTTTAAATGACGTAAATGCTAAAACTAAAAAGCCTAAAGTAGGGACTATTAGTACTAGACAACCCAAAAGTCAAGCAAACAAATCTGTTGCAACACCCCCTAAGAAAATAGTTGCATCAGAATCTACTATCCAGAAATCCAAGAGTTACTATAGGATGCTTTATGAGAAAACTAGTAAGGCATGAAAATGGTGGATAGCACACCAATGCCTATTAGGATATAAATTGGTTCCTAAGACAAAAAATGAAATGGGTTCCTAAAACTAAGAATGAAAATGTGAAAAAGAGGGTTAGCTTTGCGATAGAGAAACAGCACCCCGCCGCAACAGGATAACTAATGCTTGAAAACTCACAAATCTTTAGTTCCCATATGTTAAATGTTTCATTGTCCACTAATTCAATTGCAGATTGGTCGAACTCATCGTATCCATTGTTACTCTGGGATCACAAGAGCATAAGACGGCAATCTAAAGCTATAGAGCAATTTTGTTGAAAAATATTTGGTACCGTTCATTGAAATGATCGATTGCTCCAATTCTTAGATATAGAGTATTTAGTTCAAGTAAAACCATGTCAATGAGGGTTATTACTTTGAAGGCCTCATCACGCTTTAAATCTCTTCACGTTTGGATCAATTTGATATGCGTAATTTGGCGGTAGCATTCCGAAATCTACTTGTATTGTAGAGATCATAGGGAAATGATTTACTAACTGTAATCATGTTATCTGATCACTATACGATTTCACTACATAAAAAGCCATCAACAACACCAATTTTGTGTTACATGCTACAGCCTCACCACTCAAGCATTGTATGGCAATCGAAGATCTTTCACATCTTTAACTTCTGACTACATCAACTTTCTTACAATAAGTGTTATCAAGAAAGGTTTACCAAAACTCAAATATGTCAAGGATAAACTATGTTCCTCTTGTAAAGTGAGTAAAGCAAAAAGAAGCTCATTCAAGACTAAGGTTGTTCCAAGTTCAAAAGGATGGCTAAATTTGCTTCATATGGACTTATGTGGTCCTATGCGTGTTGAAAGCATCAATGGAAAGAAATACATTCTGGTAATTGTTGACGACTACTCCAGATATACTTAGACTCTATTTCTAAGATCTAAGGATGAAACACCAGAAGTTCTAAAAGATTTTCTCAAGATGATTCAACGCAATCTTCAAGCTCAAGTGATTACTGTTCGAACTGACAGAGGCATAGAGTTCTTAAACAAGACACTCCATGCATATTTCAAAGAAGAAGGAATTGAGAATCAAACATCTACTCCTTGAACACCTGAATATAATGGCATTGTTAAAGGATGAAACCATACTCCGGTGGAGGCTGCTCGAACGATGCTTTCAGCTTCTAAACTTCCTTTGTTCTTTTGGGCAGAAGCAATTGCAACCGCATGCTACACTCAAAACAAATGAATCATAATCCTGACACATGAGAAGACTGCTTATCACATCATCAATGACAGAAAACCTTCAATCAGACACTTTTACATCTTTGGTTATACCTGTTACTTAACTAGAGATGGTGAAAATCTTAACAAGATGAAAGAAAAAGGGGATCCGTGCATTCTGGTAGGATACTCCACTCACATCATCAATGACGAAAAACCTTCAATCAGACACCTTTACATCTTTGGTTGCACCTGTTACTTAACCGTAGATGGCGAAAATCTTTACAAGATGAAAGAAAAAGGGGATCCGTACATTCTGGTAGGATACTTCACTCAGTCTAAGGGATATATAGTTTACAACAAGAGAACCCGATTGATAGTTAAATCCATACATCTTAGATTTGATGAGATCAAAGAGATGTCTGAGACGTCTGTTGATAATAACACTTCAGGCCTTGTTCTCCAACGACAAAAGGCGTCAGACTATGACAACTTTGGCCCCGTACCCCAACTACAAAATGTTTCTCCTTCAGCAGATACAACAGCTCCGTCACAATAAGAGTTGGATCTTCTATTCGGTCCTTTGTATAATGAATTTTTCACTACAGGTACTTCAAGTGTCAACAAGTCTTCTTCTCCCACCAAAAATTCAACTCAACAAGACACACAACCTACATTGAATATTCACCCTTCATCAGAAACAATAACTCCAACTACAACTGCTCCTGCTGAGGAAAACAACAATGATAATCAAGCAGAAATTTAAGTAAACAATGCGCACGTTAACGACAACGAATTCTACAACATCTTCAGTACACCAGTACATGAAGAAGCAGAGTCATCCTCTCGCTATGTTGATCCGTCAAATAAGCCACACCTTTTCTTAACCAACGCTTATCAATCTGAACACCAATGGACAAACGATTACCTGTTATCTCAAGTTCATGTAAATCCATCCAAGCTAGTGAAAACCAGACCACAACTTGCAACAGATCCTAAAATGTGTATGTTCGCGCTCACCGTGACTACTGCTAAACTGAAAAACATCAAGGAAGCAATGACTGATTCCGCATGGATCGAGGCAATGCAAGAAGAGCTGTTGGAGTATGCCCGTCATACTAACTAAGTTATCTGGCTAAACATATGTGATCCTATCCGGGTTGGGGGGGGGTCAAACACATATACACTGAAGTACCATTTTATATATCATGTTTATTGTATTTATGATACATAAATAACCCACGTAACTCAGGATCACTATTGGGCTTCTAATAACTAAGTATAGTACTTAATATATTGGACTTAAAAATCAAATGGAAGGCCTATTTAAGCCCATGTATGGGGCCGGCTGGTATGTGCTATTTTACACATACCTTTTACCATGAAAAACGACCAAAAATAACCAAAAACATGTGAAAAATACAATGTATATGCTTGTTTTTGTGTTATGTATGTGTAGGTACCGAATATTAAGAAAATGAAAAAATAAGGAAAATACAGACAAAGCCAAGCACGGGAAGGGAAAGAGGACGAAAAATCAAGGCTAAAGGCATACCCATACACCACCGACTAACCCGGGCACCAGCTTAATGGACGCGTGTCAGCCCAACCTAATCTATTTAACCATAACACTTTAATAAGCCCAAATCCCTTTATTAAAAGCCATGGCCCAATTCGTTAACATAAGCCCAAGTCAATCCCATTTATCACCGGGTCAAATAATAAAACGAAATAGAAAAGAAAAGGGTGGGAAGAATCGTGTTACTGTTCACCCTCTGTCCCAAAATTCACCCTGCACCCAAACTTACCCTGCTTTAATGAAATTTAACTCTTCTAAAAGCTTTAGACTGACACGTTCTGGAAACAAGGGAAGCACGCAGGCAATCCCCAGCAAGCTCATTGTCTAGATGGACGTGTAGTTTGATCCAACGTGTTATGAAGATTGAAGAAAAGAGGCGGATTGTTGATTGGATGGCCAAGAAAACAAGGGTAAGAAGCGTCCAGATGCTAGAAGCTTCACACTCATACCTAATAAAAAGAGCCTCATCACACGAGTTTCATATCTAGGAGTAGATAGTATATGTAGTTATGAGCTTATTTTTCAGCTATTTATAATTTATTGTCTTTCAAATTTAATTGTACTACCTTTTTATAAGCATTGTAACTCAGTTGTTTAATAAAATTTAAGTTTCATTTTAATTCTTGTTATTTACCTTGAAAATTACCTTTATGATTTAAATTTGCTTCAAAATGATTAAATAAGTTGTTAATAAGCTCGTATCAGTTTCACATACTTATAAAATGTTCATATAAGCTTGTTTAAGCTGTTTGATCATCTGGTTTAGTGAATTATCCCTTTACTTATAAGGAAATGGAATTTAAGCTTTTGGAAGATAAGCTAGCCTTGGAAGAGCTTATGGGTGCTTAGATTTACTTATTTATAAGCTGGGTAGTTTTTTAGAGTTTATTAGCTAAATAAAAAGTCCCTGTTTAGCTGGGATCAAATGTGCTCTTTCTTTTTTCTTAATTTCCATTTTAAGCTTAATTTTGTCATTTTGCTTATATCAGCTTATTGTTAGCATATTATTCATTTAGAGCAGCTAATTATGCTTATGATTAGATGTTTGATGCTTATTATGTTCAGTTATTAGTGTAGATCTCATTTTATAAGTTTTTGATATTAAATAGTGAAAAATCTAAAAATATTAGCATCATCTATTAGCTTATAGTTGTAGCTTATTTGATTGTTGAAAAGTGCTTAATAGACCTTTTATAAGTTGTTTAATATCTGGTATTTGGAGTTTAAGTTTTAGATTTAAGTTTTAAAAGCTAAAATGGTTTTAAAGGAGTGTTTGGATAAAACAGTACTAACATAAGTTAGTGCTGTTGGATCACTTTTGACACTTGATTCAAATTTAGAAAGCTCAAATTTAGTTATTGAGTTAGATTAATTCAGTAGTTAAAGTTTAAAATTCAAAATTTAGGTCTAAACTAATTAAGGTTTAAATCTGTGAGATTTTGGATTGTCAAATCAGTTTATTAGGTTGGATCTTGTTTATGTGTTGATTAGTGTCATTTTCATTTTGTTTGAGTATGAAAATGCAGTAGAAAAGGATTGAATCAAGTGTGCATTTGCCAATTTGGTTTTGAAACGAAATCTGTCATAAGTGTCTTTCTAAAATTTTCTAATTAAGCCAGTTTTTGTTAGAAAATTTAGGAAAGTTAGAATAAGTTTTAAAGTCTGATTTTGGTTTTATAAGCTCCTTTGATAAAGGGCTTAATCTGTTTGAACTTGTTTTCAATATTTGTCATAATTTACTAGCTTAAATCTTATGCTGAAATAGCCACTTTGTCTTTTGATAAAAATTGAAAAACCAAAAAAAAAATTAGAGTTAACTGCATGAATAGCTTTTTCATTCAACTTTTTCTTAGCTTATTTGATTTTCAAATTACTTTTTAATTGCTGATTTAGATAGTTTTAAGTATAGATTTTAAGGTTTTATAAGCCACTAGGTCATAAGGTTCTGTTTAGCTGCTTAAAATTAAGCTTAAAGGTGCCTAGGTGGTCTGTTTGGTTAACAGTTTTGACAAAAAGTGTTTATTTGCTTTTCTGGGCTAATGGCTTATTAGTTTTGCTTAAATTTTGTTCAATCTTGCTTATTAGGTGTAGTAGTTTGTCTGTTTTAGCTTATTTGCTTTTCTCTTTTGCTTATTTAGTCAAAAATCCAAGCCAAATTTGCTTATTAAGTCATTTAGTTAAGTTTTAATCTGTCATCTTCAAAGTGCTTATTTCAGCTTATTTTTGAGTTTTAGAAAAAGTCTCTTCACAAAAAGTGCTTATTTACAGCTTTTCATAAAGTTTGTTCAAAAGAAAAATAAAAAAATGGTTTCTCAAAAAGAGAGGTCACAGGGGTCGAACCTGTGACCTCCCCCTTTTCATACCAAAGCCTTAACACCACACACAAACACCATCTGCCCTTGGGACTTTTTTTCAAACTATCTTTGCAACATTTAATTCATATAGTCTCGGTCATTAATTGCTTATCCCGTAGCCTTATTGCTTTTATGTTTTTGCTTTTTCATTAAGCAAATTTTCAAGCAGCATTTTTTTAGATCTAACAATCTTAATACTTTTCATAATTTTACTAGAAATTTTAGGTTAGTTTATAATTTTAATTATTTTCCTAGATTAAATTAGTTTTTTAATTCATAATAAATAATAACTAAGTCAAAAAAAAATAAATACTTTTCTGAAAATTTTATTTTGCCATTTAGGATTTATAAAAATTAGATTTGCATTTGTAGGGCTTAAATTTGATGTACTTGTTTAAATGTCGCGTTTTATTAAATACCCGTTATTGTTTTTCGTTTTTAATTTTTAATTGCCTTATATGTTTACATATTTTATTCGTTTTTATTAGTAGTTATAGAAACCAATTCAAAAATATTTATAAACCTTTCAAAATGCGCGATCACGAACTTAGCCGATTCTCAATTCACGCTTCATCGAGGGAAAACGACCCGGGAGGTTTTTGAGACAACTTTGGTTAAAAGTTTATTTCTTAAATCCGAAGGAAAATACTTACTATACTATAATTGTTGACATCCTTATATACTTATATACTTATATATATAGAGTGTGTTTGGGCTGTATCACCGGCCATATGAAGGTCTAGGGGAGGGGATGAGATCAAAACTTTGGTAAATAAATATTTGATATCTTCTTATTTATTTAATTACCAATTTATCATAAATCTCTCCCTACTTTCTCTCTATATTACACGGCTCACAAACACACATAAAGTATGTGTTTTTGTTTTTCTTGATCCAACTTTTATATCTTGTTCATTCAAAGGTATTTTACAAAGCTACGGGGTTAAGACTAGTATCTATTTGGTATACAAGGAGGTGTAGTGTGGATACATCATAGAGGTCATCTCCATTGATCACTTGGTTTCATTAGGTGTTTTGTGTAAGGGTGAAGGTCACCATTTGATTCTACCGATCACGCTACAAAGGTATTACTTTTCTTGTTTTTACTTTGATTGGTCATATGACTCTATGGATACGTTGATAGGTACTTGTTCCGCTACGTTTAATGTTTTTTTATATGATATTCATCTAATTCAGCACCTATAGTTGTATCACGAGCCATCATATGATGTCATATGATCATCATGTATTCGTAAAAATGGCTAAAAACTCATGTTTTTAATGGAATCAAAAGGATAAATTTAAAACGGCCTCTAAGGCTTATTTTTTGAAATTAATTCGACCCATATAGGGTCTTATGATCTAGTATTTTTGATCCCATAGCCATTTGTTATGCATACTTTAATTGGTTTTGTTATTGGGTACATGTAAAAGGGCCTAAATCGCACGTTTTGGAACGATTCTTGAATCGGTTTTAAATCAGCCCCTTGGGCATTAATTTTTGAATTAATATGGTTGATATAAGGTCTTTAATACAGCACTAAGTGATCCTTAAGCAATTGATTACACGTACCAATCGGGGTTTTAATTCTAGTCAATTTATTTCTTTGATTCGTTGGCTAAACAATTTATTTCTTATTAATCATTTTGTTTCCATGGAAAATACATGCATGTTTGGCCATGGACTTAGCCAACACCTTGTTAATACATGATATTATGGTATTATTATGTTGTGTATGCAAAGCCGATGAAAACCATGACAACTTGTGACTTGTTTTGCTTGATATTGCATTTAATTTCAGTTTTGGGGTTTGCCATTGTTTCGGCTTCTTTTTGTATGATTTTAATTTTTGTTGTAGCCAATGTTTGGGCACTTTACAGTAGTTAGATGATAGGATAAATGTATTTAATCATAAAATTATTGTAACCGATGTTTGGATTTGAATGGCACAAAAGTTAAAGGCATAAAGTCAAATTCAGAGCTGCTGGAGTAACCTCTACTAAAAATGAATTTCCCGGAGTTCTATAAGGAGTTAGAGGCTGAATTTTTGGGAGCAAGTGCAAAACGCACGGGGATACAACTTCTTCAACTGGAGCTCAGATTGGAGAAGACTCCTTCAAGGAGTTTTAGGCCCGTCAAGTTAGCTGAAATTTTATGGCAGTTTTGGGCTTTAAGTTCATTTGGGGTTTCACTTGCTCATGATGGTTCTTGGAGCAAGTGGGAGCCCTCCTTGTAATTGTATGGTAACCCTTAGTTGACTACTTGGTTCTCGTGATGGCTCACGAGACCAAGCATAGTTTTTCATCGGTTGAGGCTTTGCATACTTGTGGTTGTGTTTGTTTGTTTGCTTTTATATATGTTTTGAATGTATATAACTTGCAAATGTTTTTTATAAAAACTAAAAATAAAACACAAACCAATTTTAGAAACTAAATCTTTGATTTAGTTTAAAGTTTAAATATGATTTGAAACTAAACACTTGTTTTTATATAAATAACACTAAATAAATGTTATGATTGTTATTTAATTAATGTATTGTTCAAACTAATATTTATTCCACCTAGGTTAAATATATATTAGTCATGAAAATGAACAACTTGACACACATAAAAACAAGTATTAGACTTAAGTTAAAAATAGTTTTTTAACTTGTGCTACGAAGGATGAATGCATGCTTCTTCGTACACACTTTTGATCATTTATCAAAATTTATACACGTCACAAATTTAAGTCATGTCGTCCAATTGGTTGAGATCACTTGCAATTACTTTTTGATATGCGTGAGACGTAGGTGAATTGTAAACAAAAAAAGGGTTGGGGGGGATTATTCTCTAATGCGAGAGACCTAGAAATATACTCAGCATGTTCTCGGCATTGGAAGACTTAATTGAGTTAAGCAGTTGAGACCTTGCACACGGCAAAGATGGACTAACATGCCTGCTAGACATTGGTTTCTCTGGATACAAATGTCCATGAGTCCATATGGACTAAATAATTGCACAGATATGCAATTGGTTAACGTCACCTACCTATTAAATCTATCATTGCTAGCAGATCAACTGATGTGATGATGGAACCTCAATGAGGATCTTAGCCTTTTGTAAAATTAATTGTTTTATAAACTTGGGAGTGTCAATTTTAAAAGGATTAATTATTAAAAATACTAAAACCTTGAACTTATTTTGTAGATGGCAGGCAACACCACCACTAACAAAACTCAATCAGGTCAATTTCTCAAAAAAGAGAACTTGAATGTACAAATTTTTGACAGGTATCACAACCTGAGGATTGTCCTCGGGAATGAACAAAAGTTGCACCACCTGGAAGAGGCCCTTACCTGAAGCGCCTCCTGCCACTGCAACTGCTGGTTCGCAACGCCTACACCCGTAGGGTCGCTGAACAATAAGAAGTAGCTTGTCTTATGCTTGTTAGCATGACCCCCCGGAACCAAAAGAACTTGAGGACGACCATCATTTGAGATCCTATAGGAACTGAAAACTAATTTTCCAGCAGCCAGCAGGGCAAGAATTATTTTAAAACTATCAGGCATTCCAAGCTTGCAAGCAGGAGGAGGGGCAATCTGTTAGCACCTATGTGCTGAAGATGAAAGCCTACTTGGATCAAATGGAGCGTCTTGGCTATCCCATGCCTCTAGCCCTTGGGGTAAACATGATTCTTACTTCACTCTCAAAGGATTATGACCAGTTCGTGCAAAATTATAACATGCACGACATGGGAAAGACTATACCTGAACTGCATGCCATGCTAAAACTTGAAGAAAATGGTATACTCAAGAAAACTCCTGCTGTCCTAGCTATAAGGCAAGGTCAAATTCAGAAACCTAAATCGCAAGCACGAGGCAAGGGAAAGCAAAGAGGCAAGGGAAAAAGCAAGTTGGCTTATGATCCCAAGCACAAGATCCCCCCACCTACTAAAAAGGAGCATCCTGCTAAGGACACTAAGTGTCACCACTGTCACAAGACTGGACACTAGAAGAGGAACTGTCCTCTATATTTGGCAGAGTTGAAGAAGAACAAAGCCAGTGCATTTGGAACAATCAGGTATCATCACTATAGAACTGTTGTCATTCCGAAAACAATTCCTAGATTTATGACACTGGTTGTGGCACTCATATTTGTAATATAATCCAGGGGCTTAGAGGATATCAGAAGTTGAATAAAGGAGCTTTGGATCTGTATGTTGTAAATGGCAACACTGCAGCTGTCGAAGCTATAGGGAGCTTTGATCTTATCCTCCCTAGTGGAATGATTCTTATATTAGACAATTGTCATTTTCCCCCTACTATTCCTATAGGGGTTATTTTACTTTCCCGTTTATAGGATAATGGTTTTCGTCATAAATTTATGGACAATGGAAGCTATTTGTGAGGCGCTAGTTAAACGAGACACGCCAAACAAACTTGAGTCCAGATATATCAAGTGTATCTTCGTAGGATACCCAAAGGAAACAATGGGTTACTACTTCTACTACCCACTTGAGAACAAAATTTTTGTAGCTCGTTAGTTGAGTTCTTTTTGAGACACGTTCTCATAAAACAAGAAGCAAGTGGGAGCACCATATACTTTGATTGAAATTCAAAGTATGAAGATGCGCAACCTTCTGAGAACACTAGCCTACATCAACATGAGGTCAAACCCGACACTGTAGAACCTCAAACTGATGTAATTCTTGTTCGTAGATCACAAGGATATCTCAAGCACCTGAATGATATGGTTTCTATATCAATGCTGAGGAACATGAGTTAGGAGATCATGGTGAACCTCCTAACTATCGAGCTGCATTATCGGATCCTGTAAAAGCAAACGCGTAAAACCCTAAAAATAAATTGTGAATTACATAACGTCATACAATGACCTAAAACACGAGGTGTTATAGTTTTGGAGAAAGTCTCCACTTACAAGAAGCAAGTGGGAGCATCCGTTTTTGGAGAAAGTCTCTTCTTTCACAACCTTCTGAATGCACTAGAGAACGACATAATGAATGTTGAGATGTAGTCCATAAAAGAAAATTAATTTTTGGAATTTGATTGATATTTCACCAATCAGTAAGACTGAGAGGTTAAATTGGTTCTTCTAGGAGAAGACTGATATGGACAAAGATTTACACACATTTAAACGCAAGCCTTATGGTAAGCGTTTTACTTATACTTAAGCGATTGACTATGATTAAAGCTTCTTATCCTTGCAAGCGTTACATGAATAAAGATATTAATTACCATACTTGATTTCATGAATATGAAATATTGCAATTGGATGTCAAAACTCCTTCTTGAATGATTACCTTTGCGAGGACGTTGTGTATACAAAAGGGTTTTTAAATCCAAGTTATCTTTAGAAAATGTGCAAGCTGCAAAAATCCAAGTGTGGATCAGAGCATGCATATAGGAGCTGGAATCTTAAGTTTAAATAAATAATTTGATTTTGATTGAAACAAAGATAACTCCTAAGGACACCTTAAAACTAGTCGAAGCATTATGTTTTGTCTTTCTTATATCTCATATGTTGTTAACATATTGGAAATAATATTTCACCTAAGCTAGAATTTAATCCTTAGTTTGGAATAATGTTTCTATCGAGAGATATACGAAATAAAACATACAACCTTGGAACAAATGTTTATTAGGATAAACATACGCGATTAATAAGTCTAACACAACATGACATATCATTAAGCAAGACTCAAAGTTCTATCTCACATGATGAGTTGAACACATGTTTGAAAATGTTTAGCTCAGCTAAAAGTTTCATTATGTATGTCATGATATGCATTAGACTAATTGTAACACTTGCATGAATGCAAGATGAACCTACAACCATAGTAACTAAGTGAAAGTCATTAGACTACTATTAAAAAGAACATTCTAAAAGGCATGCAAAGGACTAAAGACATGTTCATTGTTTATGGATTTTAATAAGGAGATTAATGTTAAGTTTATACACTAATGCTTATTTTGATTGAGATGATTCTCAATCCTAGTCATAGCAGCATTTTCATCATAAATGACTAGACATGCTTGATTGAAAGCATTGTTGCACTATTCATTAAAGAATAAGAATACTTTATAGTTTGGAAAGCTGTTACGAAGATTGTCTCATATAGGTGGTTTTGCTTGCTTCAAACAACCTATTTAATTTGTTATGAGGATGCTAGTATTATTGTATTAGCACTTGAACGCACATATACAAAATAATAATCATCGTATTATTCAAACCTTCACTACTTGTGAGTTTTGAAACAAGTATTCTTAAAGGTCACTCAAATGACAACTAAGTTGGTACTTTTTACAAAGTTAATGTCTTGTACCAAACATGTTTATCATGTTAGGAACATTAAACTTTGACCTGCTAGTAGTATCATGTATATCTGTTTATTTTAGTCTTTGAATAATTAGGATGTAAAACAGTTTTATTTCATAATGAATTGATATACTTGGTGTGATCGTTTTCATTCTATAATTACTGTATCCTATATTAACATGTTTAATATCCATGAATAATTTATTTATTCTAAATTATCCATTGTCAGTTAATGATATGGGAGCATCATTGAATTAAGGCAAATGTGAGCGTTTTGGTAATATTCATATAGTATGAATATTAAAGGATGATACCGCCAAACTCATATGTTGTTCATTGGATGAACATTGGACTGACCCAACCCACGAGTATTCACTACATGGATCAACGTCAATAGTGAATCTCACAAGTGGTTATGTCTCTCATCCTCAGACTTGAGATGCAAGTAGGTTTTGTGTGTGTGGAATGTCAATCTTAGATATGGTTCAACACTAACCTATTGAAGGCTGCTATAGAGGTAATTTTCAGGAGGGATGTGAAACACATAACGGACACGTGCAGTCAAAATAGGATTTGTTACTCCACATGTTATGGAGAAAGATACTACTGGGTCCCTCAATGATTTGAACAAATGTATGTGTGGCCGCACCCAAATGTAATTAAGGTGATACTTGATTAATTTGGTAATCTAGTTCAACGTATATATCGAGAAACAGAATGTTAAACATTAGAATGACTTATGATCCGTGTCTTATGTTTAACAAAGTGTTTGTAACAAAAGGATGATTGATATCTAAACCATTTAAAATAATATGTTTATGAAACTATCCTCATATGTTTCTGGGGGCATTGACGTGTTGCTAGACGCTAACCTTTGCTTGTATAATTACTTAATTATTATGACGTGCGCAAGTGGGAGCTGTTGGAGTATGCTCGTGTCATAATAAATAATTATACGGCTAGACACATGTGAGCCTATGGGGTCACACACATATACACTGAGTTACCATTTTATATATCGTGTTTATTGTATTTACGATATATAAATAACCCACGTAACTCGGGATGCAGTAGTAACTTACACTAGCAGTAGTAACTAGCAGTACTAACTACTTGGCATATTTTTCACTAAGATTACTAACAACACTAATTTATGCTTAACAGCAGTAACTCTAACCTTAGCAGTATTAACTCCAAGATCATCATGAAGTCTTTTAATCCCAACACAAATACTTTGGGGTATCATTCACTCTGCCAATTTGGACTTCGCATCATTAATTTGGGACGAATTTGAATGGTAAGCAGTTGACAGATCCTCCATACCATCAAAGATGTCTAAGCTGCTGTACACCCGCTTCACCAAACCTTTCATTAGCCACTCTCTAACTTGCAACAAGAGTATTCCTCGCATATCCAACTTTGAGTTGCACAATATACAAGATGATCAACCCATAACCAAATGGTCAAACACTGTTAAAGGTGACTACAAGTTTGGAATGGAGATTCCCGATACAATGATTAGTGATGTAATCAAGAAGTCAACAGGATACAACTATTATATAGCTAAGAAGAAGGAAAGTGCAAAAGATAAAATTGTTGATGAACCAGAAGAGCAACATGTGTCTCCAGTCAAAAGTGGAAGAGGAAAAGGATTTATGTGTTATGGTGATCAAGCAGTGAATGTCCCCAAGAAAGATGTGGTGCCAAGGAAAACAAGATCTCTCACTATTGCTGAAGAAATAGGTGTAGGCGAACTTACCAATTCCATCAGTATTCAAGAACCGTGCACTCAACGACGTCGAAGGAGTCAATTGACAATTGACAGCCAAATTGACGATGCTGTTGTAGATACATATGCTGAGTTGTATCACCCCCAAAATTACAACAACGCAGCGGAATACCACTTGGGGTGCTACTTCGTAGTTCATACACACAAGTTACAGAAAACTACCTCAAAAGAGGCATTTAGTAAAATGTCACATTCGATTTAAATAAATCAGAGTAAATTCAAGTCCCAATAATTTTCTTTTAACAAAAATTACAAGAGTTCAAACATGACTCATTTGTATATTTAAAGAAAACAATTATCAAATGTGAAGAAAACCAAGTCCTTAAAGTTTTGATATCCACGCGACTCGAATGCTCCCAATGCTCAGCTAGCAAGATAATAACCTAAGAAAATACATGCAAAAACTTCAACAATAATGTCGGTAAATTCATAGGTTTAAGTAAAAGCAGTGTTGAAATAATTCAAGTTATATTTTTGTAAGAAAAGTAGCGTTACAACATTTCAAAGTATTATTTTTGAAATCCAAGTAGTGATTTAATAAATCGAGTAATGTTCAGTAAATCCATAGAGTTTATAATAAAGAGTAAAAGCAATTTAGAACACAAGTATAGTTCAATAGGGGACATTGCAACGAATACAATGTATCAATTCATATTTATCGCATTGAGCTCATGACATCGAACCTTGACGTTAATGCATATCTTGTATGTAAATAAAGTTGCCCCTGAACTAGGTATTATTGGCTCATACCTACGATTCTCAATACAAATTATCCGTTGACTGGGTGCTCTCATTCGGATACATACCCCCGGACAGGGCTGTCAAACCCAATAGATCTATTTATTTGTACTAGCGCTCACTTATTATAGGCAATTAACGGTTCATGAAATTAGGGTCTTTGGCAATAGCGACTCATGCATATAATTTCATAATCGGGTCAGGCATACCCTTTAAGAACTTGTGTTCCATTAGTATAAAAATAATGTGTTCAAAACTCACGGTTTTGTAAATAGATAATCAATGATCTCAAATCATGTAGTAAGCAATTCAAGCTTTAATAAAGATAGTCAAGTAACGCTTAAGTAGTGAAAATCAATAAGTTTTCTTAGTAAAACGAGCATGTATTCTCACCCCGAAAATAATTTATAAAAACTATTAAAAGAGAAAAGGTGGGCTATGAACTCACCATGGATAAGAGTAGTGATCAAGAAATCCAAACGAAAAAGACGAGTGTCAACAGTCAACCGCGACCTAATAATAATATATTATTAATATTTAAATGATATAAAATATGCAACTTATTGTAATTATATCATGTATATATATAGCACGAGCATAAAGATTTATACTTAGGAATCCATGATAACTCCACTTATTATTTCTATTAGTTTATATTTTTTCTGAAAATTGTAACGTTTTAGCTAGATGATCGGCTCACTTAAAGTAACGCTAAATGGTCGAACTAGTCGATCTCCCTCCATATTATGAAAGGCACATCAATGACACTTGTTCTAAAATAGGGTCTGCTGGACTTTGCAAAAGTTTGGCTACAGTAGACCCCTCAAAACATTTTATAAAAATCTGAAAAATATTCTATAGGTCACACATATTATGGAAAACCTCCAGTTTAAATTTTGTCCAAAAATAATAAGTTTTGACCAGCCTGCACACAACATCTTTACAATTGAATTTCTGGACTGCAAACACAGTTTTGACACTTAATCTTGTACAAAGGGTTTGACTCACTTTTACATTCTGAAAATCGACGAGGCCTAGTTCGTTGGAAAGTAGACTCGAAGCAATTAATCATAGGGTCCTGCAAATCTAGTAAAGCTATTGGCATGACCAAGTTACACTACTCGTAAAATGGACTAAAATTCTGCACAAAAACAATGTGTGCAGAATTTTACCGAAACAATTTCCCAAATTCAAATCATCATATCTTTTTCGTTATTAAGAGTTAGAACGTGATCCTTATATCAAAATCTTCATTAGGACGACGCCTATCATCTTAAACTCTAATATCTCAGTTTACAACAACTCTCATCTCACTAATTCAGTCCTAAACAATCTGATCTAAAGGAGGGTTCCAAAACCATCGCAAATCTTCAATATTTCGCATACATTTCATATTCAACACTCTCAAACTAACCTTTAATTCATACTAAACCTATTAGATCATCATCAAACATTTATAAACCAAAACTCATCTTTTCACAACTTAGTCATGGATCCCAAATTATAAAAATCATCATGCATGCATATATACATAAGAGATCAAAGTAAAATAAAAAAAAGTGCTTACAATGCTATAGAAACTAGAGGAAATTAAAAACACTAAACCCTTGAGGGATTTTGTGTTTGGCCGATTCAAAAAGACACCAACAACAACTTTGAAACTCAAATTTACCCAACCAAATCTTGCACAAATCTTCTTTGTTTAACTCTTGCACTAACCCCAATCTTTAATTAAATCAAAAACCATAAAACTTGATTTCTTCAAAAATCCATAAATCCCCAAATCACTTGCATGGTTGTTTTTATTGATGGATGATGATTAAGGGTTCGTTTAGGGTTAGTTTGGAGTGGATTAGAAGTGTTTTGGTGGAGATTTGATGATGGTGGTGGTGTTTTTGAGTGGTTGGTCGTCGAACAGAAGAAAGAACAAAGAAGACAGAGTAATTGTTTTTAACGTTTAATATGTATCTGTGTGTGTTGTGTTTCGGCTTATATATAAAAGAAAAGAAGAGAATGGGTTAGGGCTTGGGTTGCTATTTTTTCTTTTTTTCTTTTTTACTTTGTACTACAAAAAAATTAGGTCTAATTGTTTAGTTAAATTCCAAAAAAGGGGGTGTTTGGTTTTTAGTTTTGTAGGAAAAGTAAAAATAATAAAGGGAGTGTTTAGTTTTGCTATTTGTTGGAGGAAATACAAATATAAGGGTATGTTTGGTTTAGAATTTAATAGGAGTAAAAATATAATAAGGGGGTGTTTGGTTTATATCTTATGTTTATAAATTATATTTTTATTTTTATTTTTCTAAAACATGTATACCACAATATTTATTTTTAAAACACGTAGTTAAAATACTAAAAATTGTAAAAACACTATTTTGACACGATTTTGGCAAATACGCGGAAAAAGTCAGGAAACACTAAAAGTAAAATAAATACCCTTCAGAAACTAAAACATGAAATTCTCGATTTCTCAAACGCTAAAACGGATAATTATCCAAAGCATGACTCGCGAATAATTAAAACGAAGATTTTAATAAAAACCGACTAAAATGTAAGTAAATTCTTCAAAATTTATAAAATAAATATTGGATTAGAAATGGTAGTGATCTTAAATACGGGGTTTTATATTCTCCCCTTCTTACGGGAGCGCCGTCCCGGTGCTCAATTTGCTTTATTCGTCGTATGGTTACTTGTGAAGAGATGATGATACACTTAGGTCCTTAGTGAAGGTTTTTAACGAAAATTGAATGAAAAAAAAGTCAAAGCATCAAATATATGAAATGAATATAAGCAAACGGATTGAGTGCCATGAGAATTCTTAAAAGGAAGGATAAAATACATGACTCAAAGAAAAAGCCATTGGAAACGAATAGTTTGAAAAGTCGTCAATTCTTAGAAATGGTTAGTGGTTCATTACGATTAGCTTATCAAGTTCGCGGAGGTCGATATACATTCGAAAAAAATCCGTATAACAAATTATGAGTCAAAAAAAGTTCATAGCTCAAAGAATGATTCGTACAAACGAACGCACGCTGTGTCGGATACACATAAGCCCACTCATTCACAATTCGTCACTTACATACCATAGTGCTATACACATATGTAGTAATTAATATCATATAACAATTCTGCCCTCAATCGACTTAATGGGCCTTTATTTCAAAATCCGTAATAGGTATAAACAAACGGTTTTCGCCTCAATTAAGCTTGATGAACATAGTTTACTGATTATATCAACCAAACACTCCAATATATCAAGAACCTAAGTGGAATGACCAATTTTCCCTCATGTGCCAAATCTGATTATTTAAAACGTTTTTCCGTTCCATCGTTTTTAGCATAATTCCTATTTTATAACTTCGTTTGACCCGAAACGAAAGACCATGTCTAAGTTTATCTAATTTATACAGGGTTGGCTTGAAAAATGAGATACTTAATATGAAAACATCTGGACATAAATTCATTTGAAAATCTGGGTACAATTTCTAGTTTGTTTCGCCATTTTGGTCGTAACTCATTCATCCGGAATGATTAAGGCTCTATCCAAAGAACCACATGGTCCTCATATGTTGTACCCTTCCCCCATGTAAAAACCTAGTAGCTTCCAAGATAAATAAAATTAGTTATAAGCCTAACTATCTGCATTACAAATTCTGGGTACTCACTAAGTTTGTTTCCACGGTTTTGGTCGTATCTCGACCATCCGAAAGAGTTGGAGCTCCATCCAACTCACCACTAGGACCTGAGATATTAACATAATCATTTATGTAAATAACCAATAGGCTTTAAGCCAAATGTTCCCCATTAAAACACCAACTATCTGTTGGTCACCTATTTGGACTAGTTTCTCTAATTTGGGCATAACTAACTCATCTGGAGGAGTTACGGGTCCATCCAAAGCCCCACATACACCTTGTATGTTAACTTACCCAACAAGGTACTATGGTCACAGACCTCAAGCTAAAGTTTTATTCGACATCACACTAACTTTACTTGAAAGTTCCAAAAATAGACGAAAGTAACCGTAAATAGCCAACACTTATATGAATTACTCTTATATATAGATGGCGGTGATCCCGAAGATAAGCGTAAGAATTTGAGAAGAAAGTATCTCATATATGTACGAGTATCCTTATATAATACTAGTATTGACATTCAAGGGAGAAAATAAGAAAGCAGGAAGTACACGATAGTCGGAGTGGTCAATATATAACCGACCGATATAAGGCAAACAGTATGACGTCATAAGATAGACGTAGGAGGGTGAAATCATAACCAAGTATTATATACTAATTATTAATGTAATAGTAATAGGGATGCAAAAGAGAGCATATAAGGTACCTGGGAGCAAGCAAGCGCGGATATCGGACAATGGTGAAAGACTCTTAAATTTTTTCAAAAAACGGTAATAGCTTAGGTTTTGAAAACGGCCTAGTTCTCTATAACTAGTGCTCTGATACCAATCTGTAGCACCCCCCAAAATCACAACAACGCAGCGGAATACCACTTGGGGTGCTACTTCGTAGTTCATACACACAAGTTACAGAAAACAACCTTAAAAGAGACGTTTTATAAAATTTCACATTCAATTTAAATAAATCAGAGTAAATTCAAGTCCCAATAATTTGCTTTTAACAAAAATTACAAGAGTTCAAACATGACTCATTTGTATATTTAAAGAAAATAATTATCGAATGTGAAGAAAACCAAGTCCTTAAAGTTTTGATATCCACGCGACTTGAATGCTCCCAATGCTCAGCTAGCAAGATAATAACATGAGAAAATACATGCAAAAACTTCAACAATAATGTTGGTGAATTCATAGGTTTAAGTAAAAGCAGTGTTGAAATAATTCAAGTAATATTTCAGTAAGAAAAGTAGCATTACAACATTTCAAAGTATTATTTCCGAAATCCAAGTAGTGATTTAATAAATCGAGTAATGTTGAGTAAATCCATAGAGTTTATAATAAAGAGTAAAAGCAATTTAGAACACAAGTATAGTTCAATAGGGGACATTACAACGAATACAATGTATCAATTCATCTTTATCGCATTGAGCTCATGACACCGAACCTTGACGTTAACGCATATCTTGTATGTAAATAAAGTTGCCCCTGAACTAGGTATTATTGTCTCATACTTACGATTCTCAATATAAATTTTCCGTTGACTGGGTGCTCTCATTCGGATACATACCATCGGACAGGGTTGTCAAACCTAATGGATCTATTTATTTGTACTAGCGCTCACCTATTATAGGCAATTAACGGTTCATGAAATTAGGGACTTTGGCAAAAGCGACTCATGAAGATAATTTCATAATCGGGTCAGGCATACCCTTCAAGCACTTGTGTTCCACTAGTAAAACAAATAACGTGTTCAAAACTCGCGGTTTTGTAAATAGCTAATCAATGATATCAAATCATGTAGTAAGCAATTCAAGCTTTAATAAAGATAGTCAAGTAACGCTTAAGTAGTGGAAATCAATAAGTTTTCTTAGTAAAACGAGCATGTATTCTCACCCCGAAAACAATTTATGAAAACTATTAAAAGAGAAAAGGTGGGGCTATTAACTCACCGTGGATAAGAGTAGTGATCAAGAAATCCAAACGAAAAAGACGAGTATCAACAATCAATCGCGACCTATTAATAATAATAATATATTATTAATATTTGAATGATATAAAATATGCAACTTATTGTAATTATATCATGTATATATATAGCACGCGCATAAAGATTTATACTTAGGAATCCATGACAACTCCACTTATTATTTCTATTAGTTTACACTTTTTCTGAAAATTGTAACATTTTAGCTAGATGATCGGCTCACTTAAAGTAACACTAAATGGTCGAACTAGTCGATCTCCCTCCATATTAAGTTACCCTTATATGTTATTTAACTATCATAATTAACCCATAAACCGCAGCCTAAGTAATCTTATTATGAAAGGCACATCAATGACACTTGTTCTAAAACAGAGTCTGCTGGACATAGCAAAAGTTTGGCTACAGCAGACCCCTTAAAACATTTTATAAAAATCTGAAAACAATTTAGTAGGTCACACATATTATGGACAACTCCGGTTTAAATTTCGTCCAAAAATAATAAGTTTTGACCCGCCTGCACACAACATCTTTAAAATCGAATTTTTGGATAGCAAACACAGTTTTGACACTTAATCTTGTACAAAGGGTTTGACTCACTTTTACATTCTGAAAATCGACAAGGCCTAGTTCGTTGGAAAGTAGACTCGAAGCACTTAATCATAGGGTCCTGCAAATCTAGTAAAGCTATTGGCATGACCAAGTTACACTACTCGTAAAATGGACTAAAATTTTGCACAAAAACAACGTGTGCAGAATTTTGCCGAAACAATTTCCCAAATTCAAATCATCATATCTTTTTCGTTATTAAGAGTTAGAACGCGATCCTTATATCAAAATCTTCATTAGGGCGACGCCTATCATCCTAAACTCTATTATCTCAGTTTACAACAATCTGATCTAAAGGAGGGTTCCAAAACCCTCGCAAATCTTCAATATTTCGCATATATCTCACATTCAACACTCTCAAACTAACCTATAAATCACACTAAACCTATTAGATCACCATCAAACATTCATAAACCAAAACTGATCTTTTCACAACTTACTCATGGATCCCAAATTATAAAAATCATCATGTATGCATATATACATAAGAGATCAAAGTAAAATAAGAAAAACAAAAGTGCTTACAATGCTATAGAAACTAGAGGAAATCAAAAACACTAAACTCTTGAGGGGTTTGTGCTTGGCCGATCCAAAAAGACACCAACAACAACTTTGAAACTCAAATTTACCCAACCAAATCTTGCACAAATCTTCCTTGTTTAACTCTTGCACTAACCCTAATCTTCAATTAAATCAAAAACCATAAATCCTCAAATCACTGCATGGTTGTTTTTATTGATGGATGATGATTAAGGGTTGGTTTAGGGTTATTTTGGAGTGGATTAGAAGTGTTTTGGTGGAGATTTGATGATGGAGGTGGTGTTTTTGAGTGGTTGGTCGTCGAACAGAAGAAAGAACAAAGAAGACAGAGTAATTTTTTTTAACGTTGAATATGTATCTGTGTGTGTTGTGTTTCGGCTTATATATAAAAGAAAATAAGAGAATGGGTTTGGGCTTGGGTTGCTATTTTTTTGCACTACACAAAACTTAGGCCTAATTGTTTAGTTAAATTCCAAAAAAAGGGGTGTTTGGTTTTTAGTTTTGTAGGAGAAGTAAAAATAATAAAAGGAGTGTTTGGTTTTGCTATTTGTTGGAGGAAATACAAATATAAGGGTGTGTTTACTTTAGGATTTAATAGGAGTAAAAATATAATAAGGAGGTGTTTGTTTTATATGTTATGTTTATAAATTATATTTTTATTTTTATTTTTCTAAAACATTTATAACACAATATTTGTTTTTAAAACACTTAGTTAAAATATTAAAAATTGTAAAAACACCATTTTGACATGATTTCGGCAAATACGCAGAAAAAGTCAGGAAACACTAAAAGTAAAATAAATACCCTTCCGAAACTAAAACATGAAATTCTCAATTTCTCAAACGTTAAAACAGATAAATATCCAAAGCATGACTCGCGAATAATTAAAACGACGATTTTAATAAAAACCGACTAAAATGTAAAAGTAAATTCTTCAAAATTTATAAAATAAATATTAGATTAGAAATGGTAGTGATCTTAAATACGGGGTTTTACATGAGTGGGGACAGAAATTCAAAGGTTATGTAGTCGAAGATCCCGCAGTTCAGTCATTGTTAGACTTACAGAAAGGATCAAAAGCTAGCAGACTTAAGAGTTTGAAACAAAAGAAGCAAACAGTTGCAGGAAAAGGATCGAGTAATGCTCACATCAAACACTATGCTGATTCAAACACTCATAGTGATGCAATATTCTACTCTTCATGTCCAGACACATCAGAGGAAAGTGCTAATGAAACTGATGATGCTGATGATTCTGATATGGAATTATCTGATGATAATCTACAAGGAGATGATGCTGCTGCAGGATTTGGTGTGTTTATGTATAATAAGTCCATGAAACACCCAAATTTACATATTTCAGTCATACGGTTACAAGTTCCTCATTGGATTTCATTCAGAATCTTTTGAATAAACACCTGCTAATAAATTAACAGATTTTGTGAGTAATCCAGTTTATATTAATGCTCAAACAATCTCAACGGTAATTCACCCAGAGGGAAATCCTGAGTTAACAAGCTATATATCAGGTGCATCTGAAGTACCACTTGGTACACGTGTAGATGTTCAAGCAACAAATGTTTTAGTGCAGGAAATGTTACTAGACGAGAATGCTCATCATAAACCAACTCTACCATCAAAGAAAATTCC